>JAVBJF010000589.1:0-152275 GCA_033439095.1 Pseudococcus viburni
CGGATCGACACCGTGAATCCTCCTCGTCAGTAGACAAAGACGCGCGAAAAGCAAGCTCATCACCTCGCAGGCTGTCCCCCACCTACCAACATACCACTCGACGCGCCGATACTGAACCAACTCATCCTTCGACCAGCAAAGGAAGAAGTCGTGACAGCTACGATGATGAAAAAAAGAAAAATCGGCATTCACCCTGGTACGAAATGATTGCGCCGGAAACAATAGAAAGACGGGACTATAAACAACAGGTAGCCAAACGGATGAGCCGAAGAAGAAGAACCGATTCGCGCTTTGTACGAGACGAAAGAAAAAGAAATGAAAACGGCATCATCTGCACCAACGCTCCGATAGGAAGACTTGAACAATACTCCATCGCAGATTCCACGGTCCATCTCTACACGTTACATGGGTATGTTATGTTCGGCGACAACGCGGTGTACCAATGCCTTCGAAATGCTGCGAAAGGCAATTGGATCGATGCTGAAGTTCAAAAATCTGACTTCTATTTTTTGAATGTTGCGTTGCCGGATATCATAGAATCAATCGCTAAACTCCCAGAATTTGGATCACAGATGATTCTTTCATCTTCGTCATTAAAATTCTTAGCCAACGATGAGAGAACATTCGCCGATTACGTGGATTGGTTATATGAAGTCCTAATAGAGAAAAACGTCGTAGAGCTAGTCGTAATCCCACCCATAAAGCTGTCGAAGGAAGATTATTCGAAGAAAATCATTACGGATACATTTAGGCATCGCAGACCACCGAAAGGGTTGAAAGTTCACGTGTTCGAGTCAGCATTTCAGGTCATGGCTCAATCAGCTCGACGAGATACCGTGAGAGGCGTTCCTTTGCTATATGCCAAACAAGCAAGAACCATACTCGTTAGGCTGGACAAATGGCTGCGATATCGAGATGAAACATTAATCGAATCCGACGACGAATTTATATGAAGACTGACCTACGAGATAAAAAAGTACAACGAGAAGACATTTTGATCGAAAAATTTATTTAATAATATAAGCTAGCTGTTACGATATTGGGTTGTAAAATGTTGTTTATTTTTACCCTTGTTATTTTTTACTTTTGTTACTACTGTAGTAAGCGTTGGTTTTGTTATTTTTTTTTCTCTTTTTCCGTTGTACTGATCTCTTTTGCATTATTATATACCTGTAAACTACGAGCTAAAAATTACATGAGTTTCCGCATACGTTTGAAAATTTATTCCACAGCAACATTCATGTCGGCCAAAAACATCTGGACTTTGGGGCAAGTGGGCAGTGTCTCTGCGCTATGTTATTCGAAAGCCTCAGCTGTTTCCAGTCGATCCTTCGTGGGGCAATGTAGCGGGAGACATTTGCGCCACTGTTTTGGCCAACACTGCAAAACGAATGCGACTGCGCGAGATTCGAAGCGCTCGTTCGTTTTTACGAGACAAAGATCCAGTAGTACAAGTTTCATAGCGTAAAGTAACGGTATAATTACAGTTTAATGGTAAAGTTCATCTTTGTTGAATTATATGAATAAAGACTTTCTGTACACGGTACTGGGCATTTTAATTATTACTCAGTATAGGTGACAAGTTATGTGTTTATATCACAAAGAGACGAGGGAAAAAATTAATATAGAACACAATGTAAAGATAATTACGCTCGAACGAAGATGGAATTAAAACGTCTCCGTCGTCGCCCCCACTCCCCCCAGTCCAGGGTTCTCTTCTGGCCCATTCAAATGAACTTTGATCCGCGTAGTAACACCGAAATACGAACATATTTCATCAAAGCACACTTTTTGCCCTCGTCAACAGTTCGATCACACCCACAAGCTCGCCTGAGCCGCCGTGCCCCAGCAGCCGTGCGTTTTATGGCTTATTTATTTAATTTAAAGTCGAACCCTGCGTGTGAGCGGTTCAACGCCGAGTCGTTTTCGTACATTCTCGATTCCCCATATCGTCGATAAAGCAGATCGTAAATTAATGATTATTTGCTTTGCAGTACAACGCGCAGATAAGCTCGATGTGTGTATGGGAATTCGCGCGAGCAAGTGCGATATTATTTGTTGGGCTGTATGTCGTCTCCCTGCTCTTCGTCTATTTAAGGCGGTTAAGTCTACCGCACTACGACGAATTTCTCAAGTCGTTAAGGTTGCACGCAGATTGCCTATATAAATTGTACAAGTAGAGTACATATACGAATAATATTATCGCGTGTACACGTAGGATGTACAAACACCCAGAACCCATAGGCAAAACAGACACACGTAAGCTCACAAAGATAGAATCATTTCCGGTGGTAATGCTGAAACGATTAATGCTCGTTGATGACGACGTTCATCAGTAAATGATAACGAGGCGAGAATGAAGCTCGACAGTCGACTACACGAGTTTCAATTTTCTCACAGCAATATACCAGAATTGAGTCATAAATATAAGGGCACATCAATGGGGCCTTTCAAATGTATTGATCATTATCAAGCAGGGGTACTCGTATCGATAAAGAAGAAAAACATGCCCTCCCTACCTTTCTCTTAGCCATGGTTTGACTCCTATAAAAAATGCAAAGTTTGAAATGTTGAAAAACTGAAAGGCACCATTAAAAGTAGTTTAACTTATTCGAAAAGTTGTAAAAATGATTTGAAGACTAGGTCAGGGTGACTAACAAAATTTGTTGGGGCAAAAAACTTGACTTAGCTTGACATTTTTGCATGATTATTTCGAATTTTTTATGAGTCATCCCCCCCCCCTCCCCATAAAAAATAATTTTTATTAGCATCATTGCAAAATCTTTGAAGAAAAAAGTAACTTACAGTAAATTTTTTTGAGGAAAAGTGACCAAAAAGTGACCAAAAAATGAGCAAAAAGTAACCAAAAATTCAATTTTTTCGGTGGCCAATTTTTTTTACATTTTTCTGGGGGGGGGGGGAATTTTTTTGTAGTTTTCTGCAAACATTTCAAAGATAAATCAACTGAAAAGACGTGAATAATTTCATTTATTACATTCCTTCGTCAAAACAACAAACAAAATAGCAAAAATCAATTTTTTTCTTGAAGAATTTTGGAAAATAGCAATTTCTAAGCGAGAATTTGAATTTTTATCTGGAAGTGCGAAGAAAAAGTGACTTTTGAGGGGAAAAAAGTAACCAAAGTGACCTTTTAGACGTGAAAAGTAACCAAAAGTGACTGAAGTCGAAAAAAGTGATCTGCTATGATGCCTGTTTTTACGAAAAACTTCAAACAAATACATATAATTCAAAAGAAATCACAATGAGCTCCTGAATTAAGATTTTAACGAACCTGAATCGTGAAATGTTTTAAACAATACTTCCACGGTGCATCGATCAGGAAATACCAAAATTATGAAATTTAACAAAAAAAATAATACTTTTGATGGAATTTTTCAAAACAGAGATATTTTCTATAATGGGAATACACTACTCTCTCAATTATAAATCAGTGAAAATCACTGAGAAGCAGTCAGAATTTCAGCACAGGAGAAAATCAGTGAAAATTTTTTCACTGAAAACAATTCAGTGAAAGAAAATCACTGGAAATCAGTGAAAAATCACTGAAAATCAGTGAATTTCACTGATTTTTCCTGTGCTGCAATTCTGACTGTTTATCAGTGATTTTTCACTGATTCGAAATGAGAGAGTATACAGGGTGTCTAACAAAATTTGTAGAGCAAAAAGCTTGACTTTTTGCATGAATTTTTTAAGGGCCACCCCACGAAACTTGGGGGAAAATCTCAGGGGGAGGGGGGTAAAAATGGTAAAAATTGCTGACCAGTCATACTGAAACTATAGAAAACAAAAATTCTTGCTTTTTATGTGCTACTTTTATGACTTTGAAGAAAACCTATAATAAATTGCTTAATACACCCCCCCCCCCCCGCAAAAAATGAAAATTTCATTTGAGATCGCCTTCAAGGCTTTCAATAAAATTAAAAGAATACTATTTTTTTCGTCTCAAAATATTCAATTGTCTGAGATGGAAGAGAAGAGATCATATCATAATTTCTAGAAAGAATGGTGTAAAATTACTCGGCCCGAGCGAAGCGAGGGCGAAAATTTTTGAAAAAGGAGCACCCAAAATCTGAAATTATTTAATTCGAATTTGTGCCTCTTTTCGTGTTCATTTTTTTAAATTTCCATCGAGACCGTTACTGAGTCTTTTTATAAATGAGAAAGACAATTTTTTTCATTGGAAAATATTAATTGTCTGGGCTGGAAAAGAAGAAGGTTAATACTATAATTTTGAAAATAACATTGTGCAAATTTATTAGGCCCTTTATAATTTTTCAGACATTTTTTAACGTTTTTTAAAAATTTTTCAATAATTTTTATGAAATTTTCCGTTTGCTTTCATTCATGCAAATTTATCGATTTTTGCAATTTTTTCATATCTCACAATTTGTTTAAATTTAAAGGAATTTTTACGCAATCTTTAACGATTTTTATCAAAATTTAATAATTTTCTCATTTTATGCATTCTCAAGCCATCATTGGACATTTTTTAACGATTTGGTTAATACTATAATTTTGAAAATAACATTGTGCAAATTTATTAGGCCCTTTATAATTTTTCAGACATTTTTTAACGTTTTTTAAAAATTTTTCAATAATTTTTATGAAATTTTCCGTTTGCTTTCATTCATGCAAATTTATCGATTTTTGCAATTTTTTTCATATCTCACAATTTATTTACATTTAAAGGAATTTTTACGCAATCTTTAACGATTTTTATCAAAATTTAATAATTTTCTCATTTTATGCATTCTCAAGCCATCATTGGACATTTTTTAACGATTTTCATCCAAATAATAAGAAAGGGCCTGGTAGGATAAGGGGGTCGAATCTGCCCTGGAAAGCTTTTCGGACGATTCCAATGCCAAAAGGTAGACCCTATCGAGGAAAAATTTTGACAAAATTTTTGGACCCCCACCCCGCCCACTTTCCAAGATATAGGCAAAAACGTGTTTTTCAGGTTTTATTTTTTTTTCTAGCGTTGTTTTCAAGATAAAAAGCTGAAATTTTTTCTGTGAATTCTTACTAATAAGGGGTACACACAGGATTTTTTTCGATTTTTTTCAGTCACTACTCTTTGAGTTACGCGGTTTTGAAATTTTCAAATCGCTATATCTCAAAAATGCGACTAGAGTCAATCACGAAATTTTTTTAAAAGATGTATTTTTGTAGTAGGAATATACCATAAAAATTTCAGAATTTTTCAAGTGGTGGAACGTGGTCAAAAAAATTAAAAACCGCATTGATATTGTGTAATACGCGTGAAACATCTCGGGAGCGTGAGACACTACTCCACAGTGGCGCGTGGAAAAAGCAACATACGCTTCGCGCTCAAAACTACATGTATGTAGTATGTAGTACATAATACAATATTATTAATAAGGTCATTTCAGGTTTTGACCACCAGAAAAATAGTAGAAAGGGAAAGTTTTTTCTATAAGCCCAGTAGGTTATGTATTTTAATATGTCGGAACTTCCCTAAAATCAGTGAGTGTTTTGTACCCTCTTTTGGGAGGATAGGTGTTCAAATTCTGGGTTTTTGGCTATAACTTACAAAATTGTGCATTTACAAAGAAAAGAGTTGAAACAAGAATTGTAGAGCATTAGGAAAATGAACAATGTTGTTATTTACAATTCTTCCTTAGGATGTCAAGGTGGGGACCTTTTATAATAATTTACCCCTGCCCCGGTCTTTTCAACCAGATCACTAGATCCGTTTCCTCATAATTCTTACAGGCATCAGTGTGAAATTCGGAAAAAAATAGTACCTAACTCAAATGACCTTTTTCGAGTCAAAAGGTAACCAAAAAATTCATTTTTTTTGAAATTTTGAATTCAGTGACGCCGGAAGTTTTTTTTGGGAGGGTACAAAATGAGTACCAATACTTAGAATACCAGAAGGATTTTCGGGGGAGGGGGCAAAAAGAAGCATTTTTTCACTATATTGCCTTAAATAATTTATATAATTGTGATTTTATTTATGCTCGAGCGAAGCTTTGAAAAAATTGAGTTTTCAATGCCCCAAAAAACATTTTTTTCATGTTTTAATGCTTTAAAATGTCTATCTGATGTGATTGGGAGAAGGGGGGTATAATGTACCCCTTGTCGCCCACTTTTCGACGCCACTGATTGAATGTTTGACTACGTGAAGAAATTAATTTTTTTGTTCTGTTCAGACTTTTTTAGTTCAACTAAAATTCTACATTTATGTATTTTTTACAATTCATTAAATATCTACCTCCTTTCTCTCCTACAAGAAATCAAAACTATTCCTTCGATATGGATTAATTCTAAGAGAGCTCATTCACTTTTGGAATTTCGATCCGCCGCATCTAATTGGAGTGCAGGGGGTCAAAAAAATTATTATAAAAATTGAGTTCAGTACCCACAAAAACCCTAGAAACCCACTTGTTTGACACTCAGTTTCCTACAATTAGATTCTATACCCGGCTTATGCATACATGCATTATCCATTATTACATTATTGAAATTTTTTTGAATAGGTACCTACCGCTTGTTATTCTATTTGCAATAGCTCAACTGCAAATCCAAGACCATGTAAAATAGAAGTTGGAAAAGAAAAATGCTAATCTTTTGATGCTCTACAACGACGTTAGTCTGGGCAAATGTTTTCTAATTGTTTAGCTAACCTGTTTTGAGGAAAAATGAGTCTTTTTCTACAGAGAGTCCACCCTTTTCCCACTTTAAGATGAATGGTCGGTTGTAGATTTGCCTTGTTTTACATGGTAACAGAATATAGGTACCTACTACACAAAAGAACCACTCCTAAAGGTCGATTAACTCAATTTTTGGTAATTATTTGCATTAATGGAAAATTTTCAATGTTAATTTTTTTCTGAAGTCCCCCAGCCACCCCCCCCCCCCACTCCAAAACTCCACGATGTCTTAAAAAAGATTTGTAAATAACAACATTGTTCATTTTCCTAATGCTCTACAATTCTTGTTTCAACCCTTTTCTTTGTAAATGCACAATTTTGTAAGTTATAGCCAAAAACCCAGAATTTGAACACCTATCCTCCCAAAAGAGGGTACAAAACACTCACTGATTTTAGGGAAGTTCCGACATATTAAAATACATAACCTACTGGGCTTATAGAAAAAACTTTCCCTTTCTACTATTTTTCTGGTGGTCAAAACCTGAAATGACCTTATTAATAATATTGTATTATGTACTACATACTACATACATGTAGTTTTGAGCGCGAAGCGTATGTTGCTTTTTCCACGCGCCACTGTGGAGTAGTGTCTCACGCTCCCGAGATGTTTCACGCGTATTACACAATATCAATGCGGTTTTTAATTTTTTTGACCACGTTCCACCACTTGAAAAATTCTGAAATTTTTATGGTATATTCCTACTACAAAAATACATCTTTTAAAAAAATTTCGTGATTGACTCTAGTCGCATTTTTGAGATATAGCGATTTGAAAATTTCAAAACCGCGTAACTCAAAGAGTAGTGACTGAAAAAAATCGAAAAAAATCCTGTGTGTACCCCTTATTAGTAAGAATTCACAGAAAAAATTTCAGCTTTTTATCTTGAAAACAACGCTAGAAAAAAAATAAAACCTGAAAAACACGTTTTTGCCTATATCTTGGAAAGTGGGCGGGGTGGGGGTCCAAAAATTTTGTCAAAATTTTTCCTCGATAGGGTCTACCTTTTGGCATTGGAATCGTCCGAAAAGCTTTCCAGGGCAGATTCGACCCCCTTATCCTACCAGGCCCTTTCTTTACATTTTCAGACATTCTCGTATTATTTTGAGCAACTTTTTACACACTTTACGAAGTTTGATGATATTTGGAACTTGTCTGTCATTTACGTAATTTTCAAACATCTTTAAAAATCCTTAATTAAATTTTTCTCCATTTTGAACGACTTGATAACAAATTTTCAGAAAAAACACGAACTTGAAATTATACACAATTTTATAATCACTCCTTCAACACTTTCAAAATATGTTCATTTGCATATCAAGAGCTTTTTTCCAGAAAACTTTGTCGTGGATTTCGAAATTTTCTGGAAAAATTTATTAAAAATTAATTCCGTTGAAACGACTGAACCAGATATAGTAATTTTTGATCAATTGGAATCGCTCGTCCAGAAACGTACAACTACTACCCTTTAAAACCGAACTTTTTAAATTGGAACTTCATCAAAATTTGATAAAAAAATTAACTCAATTTGCTTCTGTTTTTCATCCAAATAGCCAATTTGAGCACCTCCTCTTCCCCACCAACAGAATTTCCTCGATAAAACGAAAGTATCCAAAACACCATCGAAGTTTTGAGGGAAATAGGACATCATTACAGTCCAATCTATCACCTCGTACTCTAAAATCCCTTCAAATGTCGACAAACAGCACACCGCAATACAACAAATCGATTGTGCGTGCACCACCGACACTAACATCCGACGATATCGAGTATGCTCGCGCTATTGCAAAAAACAGAAGCTACCGGTACATCGTTACATAAATCAAACCGCCGATACGAGCATCAGCGAAAAAAAAACCACTATTCTCAAAACCAGTTTCAACTAGACACGTAAATCATTCAATTAAACTCGACGATTATCGTACGTACGGTCACTCGCTATCATTTAACGTACAAAAAGGCCAGCGAACGAGTTCAAATTAGGACCGATGTGGATTAAACGAACGTCCGATTCTTATGCTAATAAACTTAAATTTAATTTAATCCGATAAAACGCATACAGAGGCAGCCGCAACACCATCAACGCTCTCTTTTTCTCTCTTCATCAGTCGTCATTTCTTTACTATTTCTCTTTCTTTTTCCTACTTAGATTCGATTTAAGTATATACGCAGATCGCACAATTAAATCATATGTTTTCTTGCTCGAGATTTCCGTCTTCGGACGTGTCCGGAATAGAAAAAATTAATCTATGTATTTGCCTTTTATTTAAATAATCAGCGACGTACGAGAATTGTCGCGTTACACCGCAAAATACGTATCTTTGAAAATAATTATTGTTTACGAGTTAAAGTTCACCAGACGAAGTGCTTCTTTATGGTGAACTTTGCATGAGCCGATAAAACTACCAAAATATTTAGACACATTTTCATTCGAGCGAACCCTGACACGTATTTATTATCTTTTATATTTCAATTTATTTTACACGTGATGCGGAAAAAATTTCGTCCGTTTATTTTGGGAAAAGAAACGAGAAATCGAGAAATAAAAACGTTTACGAGTGATTTTTTCTTCGAATGGAGCGAACGATTTTATACTGATGCCGACGTTGATATTCGATGAAAAATATATCGATTTTAGGTAAATACATGCATATTTGTTTGATCGATTCGAACATTATGATTATGATTCAGGGCAATCGTACGAACAATAAATGAGGTATGTACTATGTATGTAGCAACGATAAATAGTGTTAATATTCGCAAATTCTTGCACCTTCGATCGATACTTTGATAATACAAATTACAAAATCATCGCGAAAAAATATATGAAGATGAGATCATCACGAAAATTTATTCACACTTACGCACGTACACGAGACTCGTGCATACGAATTACGAAAAATAATACGTATCTACAAAATTCAATAACTCGTTTACGAAGGGCTAAATCAATCGGTCACTCGTGAAAATCAGAGCTGGAAAAACTGAAAATTAAAAAGGAAGCAACCAAACTCAAGCAAACAGTGAAAAAATTGCTTAAAATCAGTGAAAATTCGCTGGAGAGTCGATGAAAATTTACTGGAAAATCCGTGAAACTTCGCTGAAAAATCAATAAAATCTCTGAAATTTTCTAAAAAAATCAGTGGAATTCTCTTAAAAATCAGCGAAAACCTGCTGAAAATCAAAAATTTTGCTGATTTGACAATTTATCAGTGACTTTACACTTATTCAAAATAAGAGAGAAAACTGAAATAATTGTTACAATTTCTTCTGTGGCGTTTGCAATCTTTTTAGTGAACTTTTCACCGAATTTTTTTTTATATTCAAATAATAGGCGGGTTCGCTTTAATTTTCCAATTTTTTTCATAAGGTCACATTCCTGTAAAATTTTTCTCTCTCATTTTGAATCAGTGAAAAGTCACTGATAAATAGACAGAATTGCAGCACAGGAAAAATCAGTTAAGTTCTTTGATTTTCAGCGGATTTTCGCTGGTTTTTCAAAGAACTTCACTGATTTGTCAGCACAATTTCAGCGATTTTACTAACTTATTAGTAAATTTTCATTGATTTTTCAGAAATTTTATTCATACTAATTCATTACTGTGCTGCAATTCTGACTAGTTTTACAGCGATCACTGATCAGGCATCATGGCGAAATTTTTGAAGAAAAAAGTAACTTTCAGTAACTTTTTTTGAGCAAAAAGTGACCAAAAAATGACCAAAAGTAACCAAAAATTCAATTTTTTTGGGGGCAATTTTTGTTTACAGTTTTCTGGGGGGGGCAATTTTTTGTAGTTTTCTGCAAACATTTCAAAGATAAATCAACTGAAAAGACGTGAATAATTTCATTTATTAAATTCCTTCGTCAAAACAACAAACAAACTAGCAGAAATCTATTTTTCTATTTTTTTTTTGAAGAATTTTGGAAAATAGCAATTTCTACGCGAGAATTTGAATTTTTACCTGGAAGTGCGAAGAAAGTGACTTTTGAGGGGAAAAAAGTAACCAAAGTGACTTTTTAGACGTGAAAAGAAATAAGTGACTGAATTCGAAAAAAGTGATAAACACCCTAAAAAAGTGACCCGCTATATGATACCCGAGTGATTTTCGATCCTTTTCACTGTTTATTTATAAAAAGAGAGTACTTGAACCCAATTTTTTCGACAAGTAAATAATGAAATTTTAAAGAGAAGTTGCCTTCCGCTTCCAATTCTATATTTTCAATGGTCAACTGAAAAAAATTGAACTAAAATTAAAATTGAAAAATTATAACTTAAATCGCTATTTTTAATGTAAGTTTCAGCTATCTTTTTTCTATTACCTAAGCAATTTTCCTCAAATTTTTAAAAGTTTCATTCTTGCAGGTTTTTCAAATCAAACTGAATTCTTTCATCTGAGAAATCATTTTTTATCATTATTGAGGAAGAGGAAGGGAGAAGTTGACTTCTGTTCCCAATTCTACATTGAATAACTAAATGGAAAAAAATTAATAAAATTAAAATTAAAATTAAAAACAAAATTATTCAAAAATTTAAATTAAAACTGAAACAAAGTAAATCAAAAACTAAATTTTTCATAAAAAAAAAAGTTTCATTACTTTTTAAAATTTTCCTACTTGACCCTAATTTTACAAAATTGGGGGAAGAGGTCCTTATCTCCAAATATGTGTACCAAGTATAAATATTCAACAGACAATTGAGAAAAAAATTAAAATAAAAGTTAAGTAAATCGATTTTCAGTTTCAGGGAAATGGAAAATTCTTCGAAAAAAATCTCAACATCTTCACTAATTTTTACTTTAAACCTAATAACTTTGTGAAATTAGGAAAAGGAAAAGACTGTTCCGAATTAAAAATTTACATTGAATGAACGATAGAGGGGAAAAATATGAACCCAAAGTTCAAGCTCAAAATTGGAAACTAAAATATTATAACTTAGTCAAAAAACTAAAACGAAGAAAATTATTTACTGAAACATTATTAACAATTTATGTGAAAAATCTCGAATTTTCTGAAAAAAACAATAACTTCATCACTTTTGACAGCTACTTCTGCAGACGATAACTACTGTACTTTCTCAACATACTGATTTAACTATCACCACCAGATGCTTATAGAAATTCATCAGCTGACTACTTTTCCAAACTTTCTTGTTGCTTAAAACCTATTTTGTAAACTTGAAGAGGAAGGGAATTTACTCTCAAAATTTACCCCAAATACGATCAACAAAGTGCCAAACAAAATTTATATATCGAAATATTAAACTTTTGCAAGATTTCGTCAAAATTTTTTCAGAACCTCCAAGACATTTCCACTACTCCCCCCGCCTCAAAATTGCAATAATCTTGGTATTTTGCAGATTATTGACTGAAATTCTTTGAAAAATTTCGTCAATAGAATAAGAAATTGACAAAAAATAAAGAAGATAAGTATTAAAAGTTGAAGATAAATTGCCTAATTACGGAAAAAATATTAAAACATAATTGGCATTTTTTCAAAAATTATTTTTTCCTGGTTTTTCCAAATTTCCAGAAGATGGCAACCACATAAAAACAAAGGAATTTTCAATGGAGAACATTGCCTAACAAAATTTTTGCATCGAAATGCTCAACTTTTGAGAATCTTCAAGACATCCCTCCTCCCACTACACATACAAAAAAAAATACCCTTGCAAAAAAGTAAATTAATAATCTTGATATTATGCAGATAATTGGCTGAAATTCTTAGGAAAAATTCGTGATCCCCCCCCCCCCCACTTTTCCAGATTTCCAGAAAATGGCAACCACATAGAAAAATGAATTTTCAATGAAAAATGTAAAACTTTGGAGGCAAATGGAGGAATTTTTTGGCAATTTTTTTCTATTTTCAGCACTACTTGGTCAATTACTTGGCCTTTTAATCACTTCCCTCACTTAAAAGACCTCTTAGACGCATTGGTTACGAAAAAAAAATGGGAACTAAGTAATAGTAAAATCAAAACCCAAAATAGAGACTGAAATTGAGATATTTCGATTTTTTAGCCCCATGATACCAAAACCAATAACTTTTTTCATTTTTCACAGACGAATCATCCGTAAACGATTCACACTGACCAAACCCCCATAAAAATTCCGACATTCCAGCCAAAAAACCATTTCACATCGAATATATACCAAACGGGATCAAAAATCAGCGCAAACAATTACAAATCAACGTCACAAGAAGCACCCACACCCACAATCGAGCTCGAAAACTCACCCTTTTCAAACATTCGAAATACATCTCGCTTTAAACCTCCCCATCGGACGATAACATTTAATTATACGCATCTGAGAAGTGCTCAGATCAAGCTCTCGAAATGCCAACCCTCTTAGCAAATATCAGCACACCATTCGAACACAATGTACGCACATTACACATAGTAACACAGTCACCGTGGGCTTTGAAACTTCAAAACGCCGCTAACCTTTGGCTTACTCGATATCTGGAGTGCGTTCAGATATAACACAGAACGACGCAGACTGCGTTGTTTACCCAGAGTAAACCGTTCAGAAATCACTCCGGGTTTTACATCGCGTTTCCCTCCATGCGTTCAGAAACGTTGAGATTACACTCTGCGTTGGGTAGTTTACACCGGTCTCGGAACTGCCGAGTAAAAAACACAGAGTGATCTGATTGGTCGATAGATGTATGGACGCGAGTAGGGGATGTTGATAATATGTTAGTGTGTTTGTGTGAGTGTACAATGTGTAGTTTTTCGTTACGTCGTTCATTTATGAAACGGAACACTCTGTAAAATATGACGTCACAGTACTTTGGGTTTACTCTGTGTTGTTTTTTCTTCCCAGAGTAAATCTGAACGCCCTCCTGGTTACAAATGCGAAAATATTCCTTTATATCGCGATGCGAGGCGTTTCGCAGACGTAGAATTTCATGAATGGAGCGCAGACGAAACTTTAGCCCAGATATGTCGGCAGTTCGGATGTGAAATCGTGTAGAAATTCTCGTCGTAAACGACAACTACATGGCAAAGCTGATTTTCACGAAAAACCACGTAATCTCGCGAGCTTTCCTCGCATCACGTCGTCTTCATTTGTAAGCTAAGCCGTTACAATGAAAATTCTAATAAAATACGTCATTATTGCAAATTTGTGAAAGCCACCTTTTACACAATAATACGTCGTTCGTAATAATTAATGAAATAGAACATGGCGTGAGATGAACGTAAGTGTAAAAGCACCCGCCAACTGATGATTGCGTCTAATAATAGAATCATTTCGAACATGCTCCGATGATTTAATTATTTTAAAATTTTACTTCACCTCATTCGGCCCGATATTCGCGTAGTTCTGTAAGTCAAAAGCGAACAAATTATCGACGGTACGAAAGTTTTACGAAATATTAAAATATGCATCTATTTCGACTTTTTTTATTCGCCAGTTTTCCGACGAATTTCGCAAATTGATAAGTTCGTATGGTATTAAATATTTTAACAGCAGGTAAACTTCGAACAAGTTTTTCTCCAGCAAAAAAACTTTCTCGAGATGAAAATCTCTCAAAATATGAAATTAACGTCAAACCAGACATAATGTCAATCGTTGAAACGAAAAAACGCATTTCTCTCTCCGAACTGGATATTATTTCGGTATTAATTAAACTCGCAATAAAATAGGGTCGTTAGAATGCCAGAAAACAAACTCAGCCAACAATGGAGAAATTAGATAGAAAAAATACCATTGATAGCGAGATGAACGCCATCCGATACATTGTTTTTTATTATCTGGAATCTTGCATTTGCATGTACTGCACGCTTCGCATAACACCGTAATAACATTTTAACATTATGTCACACCATACTCCCAAAACTCGTTCCCTTTCCTTGTGCGGAATACGATGGAAAATATTCGCCATTCTCTGGCACTTTTTCTTTCTCCGATTACATTTCACCGAGCAAATAAATCTAAATAATTATTCGTTATACGAGAGTGAGAGGCGAAAACAAAAGCTATGGAAAAGCTATGACAGCTTTTAGCGGGTACACGAGTCGAGAAATGTTACGTAAGGTCTTGTACGACTCAAGTACGGGTATTTTTCATTGAAGAGAAAAAAAGGGGTTGCGAACCCTATTACGTATTCACACTACGCTGAGAGCCAAGTAAATAGATATCAGCCGAATGCAGAAATCCTTTTGATAAGCGTCGTTTACGCATCTCTGAATTAAAACCGGACTTGGAATTGTATTTTTTGAAATTTGCGAAATATTTTATTACCTATATGCGGAAAAGAGAAGAAAAATGTACTGTTTAATACGAAAAACAAGTTATAATACGCGAGCGAACTGACCCTGAAATAACTCAACGTTTGATGGAAAAAATTCTACATTATACGACTGGTTGAGCGAAAAATGATACGATACGATTCGATTTATTACCAATGTTGAGGAATTCCTCGAAAAAAATATTGCATTTGGGTCAAAACATTTCCATCGGACGAAACACTTTAATTAAGGATAGAAATTATTACTTTCCAATGAAAATATACGAACGTAAACATAACCCATGTCAAGTAAAATTTCATACGTCAGTTAATCCGACGTTTTTCCATGACCTGTTGAATACGTATACTTTCACTGGAAAATAAAATTTTTCTAACGTTAATTATCTCGATAATATGTATCGATAAATTTGTCAACGCGAATAATAAAACACCAGCCGACACAAATCGTCATCCAATTAGTAATCATCGGATTCGTATCACGAGTCATTAAAAATCAGTTATAAATACCGCGTTAACGGTGGTGTAATTAGAACTCGCGATGTACGAGGTAAACTATGAGTAATATGATAATTAGCGGTGGGAAAAAAATAGAAATGAAATTTGAACTTACCATCTTTCAAAACATTCGAAGAGCAACTTGTGTCACAATTATTCATCAGCATCGAACGTGTTCGCAAATTCTAAAAAGATTTCGTAAGTTGGAGGGAAAACAGCTCCATCGGTTACCGGAAACAAGCACAAACTTACAACTTAACGCGAGCTTTTTTATAAACTAGCACGAGACGACGTAAAGCGCAAGTTACAACCTTAGAGCATTTAACTAGATAGAGTCGCAATAAGCCACTATCTTGAAGCCAACAGGAATTCGGGGAGTGACGTCACATTCGGGCAGAAAAGAAGTCTGAACAATTACAAAACATAACTTTTTTCACTTCTCATTATAATTACTCAGAATTCTGAGTGAGTGTATAGGTGTGTGAGATAAGAAAAATAATCTACGTTAAATTCTCTACAAGATGGGACAGGTTTGAAAGTTGTCCTCGCAACCAAATGAAAGCTATTAAAGTTCAAAGTTACGAAAGTGAGTTTTTATTACAAATATTCTGTACTTTTTTCACTTTACATTAAAATGACAAGAAATTTTGAGTGAGGACATAGGTGTTTGAGGTAGGGAAAATGATCTACGTTGAATTTTCTACAAGATGGAATAGGTTTGAAAGTTGAACCAGCAACCGAACGAAAGCTGGTAAAGTTCAAAGTTATAAAAGTGAGTTAAATTCTGTACTTTTTTCAATTTACATTAAAATGAATCGAAATTTTGAGTGAGGACATAGGTGTTTGAGGTAGGGAAAATGATCTACGGTGAATTCTCTACAAGATGGAGTAGGTTTGAAAGTTGTACCAGCAACCGAACGAAAGCTATTCAAGTTCAAAGTTACGAAAGTGAATTTTTATTACAAATATTCTGTACTTTTTTCACTTTACATTAAAATGACTCGAAATTTTGAGTGAGGACGTAAGTTGTTTGAGGTAGGAAAAATGATCTACGTTGAATTTTCCACAAGATGGAATAGGTTGAAAGTTAAACCAGGAACCGAACGAAAGCTATTAAAGTTCAAAGTTACGAAATTGAATTTTATTACAAATATTCTGTACTTTTTTCACTTTACATTAAAATGACTCGAAATTTTGAGTGAGGACATAGGTGTTTGAGGTAGGGAAAATGATCTACGTTGAATTTTCTACAAGATGGAATAGGTTTGAAAGTTGAACCAGCAACCGAACGAAAGCTGGTAAAGTTCAAAGTTATGAAAGTGAGTTATATTTTGTACTTTTTTCAATTTACATTAAAATGAATCGAAATGTTGAGTGAGGACATAGGTGTTTGAGGTAGGGAAAATGATCTACGTTGAATTCTCTACAAGATGGAATAGGTTTGAAAGTTGTACCAGCAACCGAACGAAAGCTATTCAAGTTCAAAGTTACGAAAGTGAGTTATATTCTGTACTTTTTTCAATTTACATTAAAATGACTCGAAATTTTGAGCGAGGACATAGGTGTTTGAGGTCGGAAAAATAATCTACTTTTAATTCTCTACAAGATGGAATAGGTTTGAAAATTGTACCAGGAACCGAACAAAAGCTATTTAAATTCAAAGTCAGCAATAGTGGCGTCGGAAGCTTTTTTTTGGGAGGGTACGAAATGAGTATTAAGAATTGGAATACCAGAAGGATTTTTGGTGGAGGGAGCGAAAAAAAAAGTATTTTTTTCGCTATGTTTCCTCAAATAATTTATACCTATAATTGTGATTTTATTAATGCCAGAGCGAAGCGAGGGCGAAGCTTTGTAAAATTCGTGTTTTCTATTCCCAAAACAACATTTTTCTCCATGTTTTAATGCTTTAAAAATGTCTATCTAATATGATTGGAGGAGGGGGGGGGGGTGGTACAAATGATACTTTGTGCCCCGTCAGGATGGGGGGGGGGGTACAATGCACCCCTTGTACCCCACTTTCCGACGCCACTAGTTTCCAAAGTGATGCATGATATTTGCAATAAAAACATTCTTTTGTAACTTTGAACTTTAATAGCTTTCAATTGTTTGCCGGTACAACTTTTAAAGTTATTCCATGTTGTAGAGAATTTAACGTAGACTATTTTCCCTACCTCAAACACCTATGTCCTCACTCAAAATTTCGAGTCATTTTAATGAAAAATGAAAAAAGTACAGAATATAACTCACATTCATAACTTTGAACTTTACCAGCTTTCGTTCGGTTGCTGGTACAACTTTCAAATCTATTCCATCTTGCAGAAAATTCAACGTAGATCATTTTCCCTACCTCAAACACCTATGTCCTCACTCAAAATTTCGAGTCATTTTAATGTAAATTGAAAAAAGTACAGAATATAACTCACTTTCATAACTTTGAACTTTACCAGCTTTCGTTCGGTTGCTGGTTCAACTTTCAAACCTATTCCATCTTGTAGAAAATTCAACGTAGATCATTTTCCCTACCTCAAACACCTATGTCCTCACTCAAAATTTCGAGTCATTTTAATGTAAAGTGAAAAAAGTACAGAATATTTGTAATAAAAATTCACTTTTGTAACTTTGAACTTTAATAGCTTTCGTTCGGTTGCTGGTTCAACTTTCAAACCTATTCCATCTTGTAGAAAATTCAACGTAGATCATTTTCCCTACCTCAAACACTGACGTCCTCACTCAAAATTTCTTGTCATTTTAATGTAAAGTGAAAAAAGTACAGAATATTTGTAATAAAAACTCACTTTCGTAACTTTGAACTTTAATAGCTTTCATTTGGTTGCGAGGACAACTTTCAAACCTGTCCCATCTTGTAGAGAATTTAACGTAGATTATTTTTCTTATCTCACACACCTATACACTCACTCAAAATTCTGAGTAATTTTAATGCGAAGTGAAAAAAATTATGTTTCGTAATTGTACAGACTTCTTTTCTGCCCGTATGTGACGTCACACGCAAGTAATTCTGTTGGCTTCAACGCAGGTAATAGCAGCTGCGACTCTATCTAGTTAAATGCTCTAAGTTCCAAACATAAACAAAAACAACTTTAAACTTTTCCCCGAGCGGCGTTCGTAGTAAAAACAGAGTGCCAAGGTGTCACGAGAACTGTAGGATTTACTGCGGAGGCATCGGTGATTGTGAAATGCCACGATATTACGGTAAATAGGTAGATCCGTTGTAACCTATCGAACAAATTTTTATTTTATTTAAATTTTTCAAAACTTGAAAAAAATTAATTAATTAATCAGTGATTATAATTTAACGACTAATTAATAACTTAGACTTAGATTAATCTAAGAATTATTATAGCGGTTGATAAAAATATTATAGCGTAGGTAGGTAGCTACTTAGCCGAGAAATGTTTTCAATAATGGCAATGGCATGTAATTTCAAATTTTGATTTCTGCTTCGTTCGTTAATTTCTTATCATTTTTTCAGAATAAAAGACGTATTTTTACTACATCATGAATAATTATGAATCATACCACATTTTGCTGAAATTCCAATGATATTCACCGAAATACCTTCGTACTAATCTTAATAACAATATATTTATTAACATTCAAAAAAACCCATACGAATTTGACGATTTTAGATCACAATGATTTACAGTAATTAACGTTCGTTTGCAGATAATTTTAAAGAAAATCGACAGAACTACATATTTAATAAGAAAAACTATCACTTTTTGACGACTTTTGGCAAATCTGCGAGTACTAGACTAGCTCCTTTCAAATTTGTATACAAGAAAGAACCCAGAATAAGTTCGATGAGCAAAAATCATTTTGCAATCAATTCATATAAATTCAATTCTCAAACATGAAAAATTTGTTCTCAAGAAAACTTCAAAATTGATCAAGTAAGCTGCAGAACAAAGAACAAACTATCTACTCAGCTTTCTAGTTTCAGTAGTTTCTACTTTCAGTATTCGTATTCTACAATAGATTGTACCTGTACCTGTTAGTTCCGGCGACTCGAACAAATTCGTATAATACTCGAACGAAAACATCGGAAATTCGGCTTTGTTGGAATGATCACCTGCATTCCATTATCACTATCCAATTCTCTTATCATTTCTACGACAAAAAGTATTTTCGTTAGCGGTTTTTAGTTAATTTCCGAACATGTTCGCGAATATTATTCTAAAAATACTCGCCAAGAAATCCATTCCAACCACACTGAACGTATCATTTTTAAAATACACCACACAATCTAGCACAAGTAGTATACTGACGAACATACCTTACAATTACAATATTCCTGTAGAATCCCAGCACTTCACCGATGTTTTTCTACGTGACATAACCATAGTCCCAGATTTCATCTCGGAATCGGAAGAAAACACGTTATTCGACGAGGTGCAAACTGACTTACGCCGGAAACGGTACGAATACGATCACTGGGACGATGCCATTGTAGGATTTCGGGAACTCGAACGACTCCAGTGGAATGCTGAAAACCAGAAGATTATCGATAGAGTACGAAAATCTGCATTTCCTCCGAGTGTTGGAGTTATTAACCATGTTCATGTGTTAGATTTAAACGAATCTGGGTATATTAAACCTCACGTCGACAGCGTGAAATTTTGCGGCAATACGATCGCCGGTATTAGTTTATTGTCTGATAGTATAATGCGTTTGATTATGGAACAAAATCAATCTGTTAAATTAGATGTGTTATTACCTCGTCGATCTTTGTACATAATGAGGGATGAAGTAAGATTCAAGTTCACTCATGAGATTTTAAAGAAGGAAGATTCTATATTCAAAGGAGTAAAGGTTGATAGAGGTAGACGAATATCAATTATATGTCGTAACGAGGTTCTTCAGCAATCCTAAGTATCTACTGATTTACTTACTTTATTAGTCGATTGCCAGCGTATAAGTTTTTCATTTACGTATAATAAGTATGTAAGCAAAATGCTTGGTTGACTTACTTTCTGTGATAAAATGTTCATTTTAACGTTAATTAATACATATTTGTTCCATTATCTAATCTAATTGTTCATTTTAAACGAAATATTACTAAAAATACGCGAACCCGAACTTTTACACGAAGAACGAAGTGCTAATGGCCGACCACGAACTACACTACAACTAAAATAAATCACGTGAACTGAAAATTGCTGGAAAAATAAACAAACTTGTTGCTGTCTTGGGGTGGGGGTGGGAGAATTAAAGATAAACAAATCCCAGCAATGGTAGCTCGTTATTTGAGGTAAATGAACTTTTTAATGAAAACATTAATTGTAATAATATTACCCCAGGGTAAGAAGTGCAAATAAAACGAACGAAGGTAGGTAATAATTTTTTTCGAAATTTTAAACGAAATGATTTTCTAGCTCAGGAAACTGAAGGTGATTTGAATGCTAATTCTCCACTGATTTTGGCAATTTTTTGCATAAACATTGCTTCGAAAACAATATCAAGTTATCAAGTTTGAGAAATTAATGTTTCAGAGCACAAAGTTTACATAAATTCGTTGGAAAAATGGACTTAAACGAGAAATAATTTTTAAAAGGACTTGCAATCTATAAAGTACCTAGGTTAAAATTTCACTAGGAATCTGAAGGTGCCAATAAAAATTATTTTTAAGCGATAGGTAGGTACCATCCATTCTGATGGCCTCAAAATCTTGTTCTATTTATCGATCAAAACAATTGTAAACATATTGCAAACTTTGGTTTGCGAAGATCTATTAAAATAGGTTAAAATTTAACAGAGAACTCGAAAATACAGATGGAATTTTTTTTTGAGTCTTATTATCGATTTCATGAGCTCAGTGTTTCAATTGCTCGTGAAAACAGAACAAAATATTACGTGAAAATGTGATCTTGTAACCTACCATAGTCGGTTAAAATTCCACAAAAAATTCAAAATCACCACTTTCTTAAAAATTCTTGGTCTAAAATTGAAATTTTTCTATTATTGAAGGGAGCTATTCCTCTTCCAATTTCCCATCGTTAGGTTCAACAGATTTCCTTTCTTAAAAGTTCAAATTCAATTTTCTCAAAATTTTTTCATACTTAGTTCAGTGATTTCAAAAATTCGTCAACTCTAAAATTTTTTCTGAATTTCCAAAATTCATGAAGTTCAAATTTTCTCCAAATTTTTCTGCATGTTTAATTTACTTAAAAATTTTTTAGAAGTTCAAATTTAAAATTTATATACACTTTTTCCAAGTTCTTTTAAACTTAATTTTTTTCTTCAACTCGGTAATCTCTAAAATTTCAATTCCCACACAAAAGACGTTAAAAAAAGTGATTGGTGGTAAAGGGGGGCGAAGGAACATACTTATTCATTTTTCTTTGGTGTCTCTTCATTTCAAGTTGGGACGAGGGTGATCTTCGAGTTGGATACAATGCTGGAGCTAAAAAAATATGTACATATATATAATTTAAGAAAAAATCGACTTATAGAAATTTTTTAAAAAAGAATTAATCCTAGATTTTACAAAATTTTCAAATATTTATAAAAAAATCTAAAAATATGACTCAATTTTGATTTTTTGAGATGAATTTTGAAACTAAATTTACTTAATTCAAAAGATTCACTAATTCCAGTTCTCATCCAGGAAGTACTCTGAGCATATATTTTAATTTTCGAGGCTCTAAAAATTTCAAAACGATTGTAGAAATTTGAAAATTTGGAAAAAATAGAAAAATTTTAACTTGGAAATATTTTTGAAAGATGGTGAAAATTTTTTAGAGTTATTTTAAAATCACTGAACTTGAGAAAAAAAAATTAAAAAATTAAATGACCTGGAAAAAAGCAAGTGGATCAAAACCGAAGAATTTAACCCTCTCTTCTACCGTGTCAACGATCAAAAAATGCAACATGACCACCTTTCTTGAATGTTGACTCCCGATAATTAATTTTTTCTTTCCCCAAAAAAACTTTTTATTACTCGCATTGTGAACTAAATCAGCCCATTTATAAAAAAATATTTATTTCCATGCAATGGCGAAACAATGAAATCATATGAATAAGCTAAAAAATATAAATAACTTAGTTATAAACTAGAATAACACGGATAAAATGAAACAAATACACGCGATTCCATAAATTCATTCATATCACTACAAAACTACTCGAAAATAAATAAAATGACTAGCCAAATTGAATATGTCAATTATGGATAAATCCATCTTAATTTATTACAATCAAGTACAAAAATAATAAATATATACAAAATATTTGGAATTAATTCGATATAAACATAACAGTATAACAGAAAACCTTAAATTATCAATAAACTACTTATTTAAAAGTATAATATATCGCAAATGCAAAATAATTTACAATATAAATCACATTTTTTAAAATAACAGAAACGAAATCTTAAATGCAATACGTTTCGTATTAGTTTATTTTTACAACAAATGCATTTTACATTATTAAAAATCAACATTTCGAATAATTTTACAATTTTTTTAATGATCGTTTACTAAAATTTTGTTTTACTAAAGGAAAAATATTTATAAACAACCTTATCATTATACGAATACACCGATCATTAAACGCTTTATTAAGTATTTAATTTCAGGTCAACATTTTGAAAGTTTCGAAAATACTAGGCGAGAATTCACAAAAAATAGGTAAGTAGATATCACGCGATTTTATTAATTTCATGGCACAAAAGTCTAAAGCAAATAGACCTGAAAATTGAAACATTTAGAATAAGTTTTCGATAGGACAGTTTGAAAGAATTGACTCAATTGCACGTTTGAAATACTCGAAAGCTACTAATTCTTAAACAAATAAAAAAAAACATCACTATACATTTTTTTCAAATTTCCAAGTATATAAATCGATATGCAAGACTAGTTCATTTTGCTGAGCACAGATATTTTAAAAATTAAAGGAAGATATAATTGGATATGATTGGAAAGTAAATATTAAAAAAAAACTTTTGTAAAATGGCAACAAAACTTCGTATAGTTTAGAAAAATAAAATAAGTCGTGATGAAAATGGCATGTCACAAGAATTTCAGTACAAGTTGAATATGTTTAGTTAAATCACAACCTGGAAAATACACGTTTTAAAAAATTACACCCATTCGAATGCTTCACTCGGATTCGTTCAAATTATCTATCAAATGTTGGTACTCTTCAAAAGTCAGCTCGACTTCTTCGTTTTTATCGTCAAACCAATGTGAAAATCTTCTTCTTCGTCTTCTACTTTGCTGAGTTGTTACTTCAATGCATAAAACAGCGAATCGATTATTGCACGAGAATTCCTCCTGCAATAATAATTTATTTTTGAATAAGGACGAAGCCAATGCAACTTTATCGGTACTGCCGGTATTCCAAGCGTCACAATACGAATCCATTGCACGTTTTCCATTAGTATATGCCCCATGCCAGATTATTTTCTGCGGCCTGGAAAAATCACGAATGGTTAAAAATATGCATAAAGAATTCTCCGGTCGTTGATCCGGTTCGGTAATATTTTAATTCCATTTTTTTCCTCCAGCTTACCAGCTTAAATCGGTGAAAATATTTTTACCGCTGAAACTGTAAATACGAGGTGGCTGCGAGAAAACGCCTCCGTCTCCGTTGAATAGAGATTTCCACGAATTAAAGAGTACTTCGCCCTGGTAAATTTACAGGAAAAAATAGCAGATTAATTAAAATTGCCTGGGTATGTTTATCAGTGAATTTTCCACCACCCACCTTTAAATTCACAACAGGTAAATCTCGATCTTGATATCTGACTATAGAGTCTATATTTTGTATCCTGGAGGCTAAGAAAGCTCTGAAAGTGCCTTTCAAACCAGCTTTTCGAGATTGCCTGTAGCACGAATAATCTGCATTTTGTACTCCGTGCATGTCTCCGGAATATGGTTCGTTCAGCGCAGCTAATCGGAGCTGAAATTTCATGGTAAAATATGCATTAGGCGAGATGGTAGGTATTTTATCGATATTTTGTTGCTACTTCGCGTCGTTCGGTGAGCTTACCATTTTAGGATGATGCCACTGTACATCCAGTTACGATAGCAGTAAAATAGAGAGAATAATTCGACTAATTAATACGTACTACCGTAAGACGAATCACTGGGGGAATATCGATGTCACGTCGAATTTTGACGATGACATGATGGTAAGGATTAACGTTGATGCTGGGTGGGCCATTTGTAGTGTTACTTGAACTTTAAAGGCTTACCAAAGGCATACGAAAAAGTTTTCAAGTTTTGGCATTCGATCTGAAGTTGAATTTTAACAATGTATTTTCTCGAGACTTCCCACACTCGATTTATCTTTCAAAATTTGGCAATTTGGTACAGTTGACGAAATAATTTGGAGTTTGAAAATGAATGCATTGAGGAGACAATGAGACTTTCTTCAGGGACCATTGGATATATTTTCAACAAAAAAACAGTGTTTCAGCTTTTAGCTACATTTTATCAAACTTTTGGCTTAAAGCTTCAAACTTTCACCTTAAAACTGATTTATAACTCCCTGGCAGCTCCATGTCTGCACTATTTTCTCGAAAATTTAATTTTTTCTGAAAACTTAAATTTTTTCAACTTCAATACATTTTTCCGCCTCTAAAATTTTTTCCTCGAAATTTTTTTACAATATTTCTGTCAATTTCTTCAATTTTGTAGGTATTTATTACAATTTTTTTGCTTTAAAATTTTTAATTTACTGATATTTATTTCAATTATCAACTGTAAAATCCAATTCTTTGGTTTTTAATTTTTTATAAACTTGACATTCTCTCAAATTTTTTTCACCTTGAGTTTCTTGAAAAATTTTCCAACCCAAATTTTTTCATAATTTTTTGGTTCTAAAAATTTTAGAGCTTAAAAATAATTTGAAAAAAAATTCAAGCCCAAAAAATTAGAATTTCGAGAAAAAATTTCAAGAGCTGCACAAATTAAAATTTTGAGGAAAAATTTCGAGAGCTAAAAAATACGTATTTTTGGAAAACATACCAGTTGAAAAATTTTTTGCCTTGAGAAAGAAATTGGAGGAAGAAATTTGAAAGTTGATGAAAATTATTTTCTAGATGAAAAAATTTTAGAGTTGGAAAATACTTCGGGGAAAAATTTTTAGTGTTGAAAGATATCTGGATAAAGAGAAATCAAGAGTTGAAAACATTCATAGAATCGAGAAAAAAAAATTTCTAGTTGAAAAATTTTTTATGTCGATGTCGGTTTCAAATTGTCAAGTAAAAATTTAAAAGATAAAGCTTTAAGAAAAAACTTTCGGCTAGCTTGTAAATTACTATTTTTAAACCTTTTGAAGTTTTGGCTTTCGGCTTGTCGCCTAAATTTGGTCGACTTTTGGCTTCAAGTTTCAAGCTTTTAGCTAGATTTTCATCCCTGATGAAGTGATGAGGACAAAAATTTCATTAAATTGATATCTGATGGAAAAATAAGAAACTATTTTGGAAAATTCATATCTACTTTTGACTGAGAATGAATATTCTATTCACATTGAACCGAGCAGGGGGGGAGTGAGGGTGGTAGGTAGTAATAAAGTACCTATCTGAAGACAAAATTTCAGAAGATTGAAATTTAGTTGAAAAATTCACCAGGTTTCAACTTCAAAATAGCATATTGTCTCGGTCTTCAAAATGCAGAGGCGTGACGAAGCAATATTTCTGGGGGGGGGGTGAAGCTCAAATTTTCCCAACTATTTTCCGAGAAATTCCCAACTATTTTTCCTACTTCCCAAAAAAAATTCCCAACTAGGTAATTTTTATCGTGGCTGCCCAGGTGTTGTGAAAAAAAAAACCAAATAAACACACTTGACAAAACTTCAAATTTCAACTTGAATGCAGCCTTGAGAGGCAGTGATATGGACAGAGACGAAACTTAGGCAAAAGTCTGAAGGGGTGAAAATAAAAGATTTGCTAGTTACGAGTACATTTTCAAAAAAAGGGAACTTTTCATAAATTGCACGCAAGCCATTGCAATTTTTACCTTGTTTCAGTCAATAAAAAAATCTAGGTTAGACTAGGTAACATATGTATTGATAATTATTTTGTTAAGATTTTTACAGATTTAATAATGTGTTGAGCCCGAGCGAAGCGAGGGCAAAAATTTTTAGCGAAAATAGACTTTTAAAAATTGAAAATTCAACACATTTCTCTCATTGAGATTTTCCAAAATGTGACCAATACTTTCGAATTCTTCTCTATTCCTGCTTTCTGTTTTCAACATCGTGGTCACTGACATCACAACAAATAGAAAAACAATTTGCAAGATATGGAACGTAATATTTAACCCGAGCGAAGCGAGGGCAATTATTTTTTTTTGAAAAATGTATGATAAAATAAGCAAAAGAACCACTATTCTGAATTCCTTCTTAAAGATTTTTGAAAAGCGTGTCTTGAAAAAAAAACAAAGGGGTTCAATAGTGATCATTTGGCGAAAAAGGGTGGCTTTAGTGACTAAGCGTGAAAATAGGGGACAGCCATTTAAAAGCTGATTTCTGTCTGAGGGCTGTAAAACCAATAATAAATGAGAAGGAAATTTTTTTCCCCTTCAAAAAGTATTCAGTATTGTCTGAGATAGAAGATGAGAGTGTTCATATCATTGTAAGTAGCGACGGCGAACATTTTTGAAGAAAAAGTATATACAAAAGCTGAAATTTTTTCATTTCTCAAATTAATAGGTGAAGTCCTCAACTCATACTTCTTAAGTAATTACATTGGTTTGCTTAGGTGTTGGTATATGCCCGAGCGAAGCGAGGGCTAAAATTTGAAAAGTTAGTGATTTTTAAAACAAAAATAATTATTTTTTCAATAGATTATTCTTTGAAAAATTTCTATTACTTCCATATAAAAAATTTGTGATTTTAAATGTTTTTTTAAACAAAATTTTAGCTATTTTACACAATTTGCAATCAACTTTTTCGATATTCTCAAGTTTTTTCAACGTTCCCAAGTAAGTACAACTTTTCAAAAACTTGGGAATTTTAACTTTTTTGAATCTAAACTTGAGAGAATTGGAATAAGTTGGGAAAAAGTTGGGAATCCCAAATTCACACAATTTTCCAAGTCCAAATTAGGGATTGTGATATTCTCAATTTTTTCAGCTTTCCCAAATCCAAACTTCAAAAAAGTTGGGACAATTTGGAAAAAAGTTGAAAATCTCAATTGTACCCAGTTTTCCTAAAATTTGATTAGGGATTGTGATTTTCTTAAATTTTTTCGACTTTCCAAAATTCAAACTGCGGAAAAGTTGGGACAAGTCCCAACTTTTCCCAATTTTCCCACTTTTTCCTGATTTTCCCAACTTTTCTCAACTTTGGAATCGTCTGGGGGGGGGGGGGGGGGGGGGGGGTGGGGGGGGTGGGGGGGGGGGGGGGGGGGGGGGGGTGACGCCCCCCACCCACCCCCCCCCCCCCCCCCCCCGTTCGTCACGCCTCTGTCAAAATGAACTGAATTTAATTCCCCACGAAATGGGCTGAAAAATGAATTTCAAATTCCTCAACTTTTCGTCAAAATTCTTAAATTTGATTTAACGGGGGAGGAGGATGAATCATCTCCACAGCAATAAGGCCACAAAAACAGAAACAGAGCTTTCAGAAATGTGTTGAATTCCTTGGAGTTTTTTTCAAGTTGAGTTATACTATCTTGAAAGTTTTTCAACCCACAAAGGTGTAAACCAAAACAAATTGTAAAATGTAACAAAATAAAAGAGAAAAAAATTCGGAAAATTTTTCAAAAAAAAACTTGAAAAAAGCTCTAAGGAAGATTTTAAAGCTCCTAATAAATTCAATCAATTTTTGAGTAAATTTGTTCAAAAAATGGGAGATTTTTTTTCAAAATTTACCATGTTATTTAAAAATCAAACTTTTTTCCCAAGAATTGGACCACTGTCCTAAATCTGGGCGATTTTTTCTAAATTGTTCAATTGATCCAAAAATTGTTCTTAAACAATGACAATTTTCCAAAAATTGAAATAACCCCAAACCAAAAGTTGATCCTCATGGAGAAGAGAGGAGGAGAATCAAAATTGAGCGGGATCTATAAAAATACATATTTTTTTGATCATCTGAGTCCATTTTTGAGGTTATTCCAACTCAAACCCAAAAGTTGAATCTTGGAAGTGGAAAGGTGGGATCAAAAAATTGAAAATTTTCCAACCTCTCCGAACCCATTTCTGAGGTAATTTTCAAACCATGTTCAATTCCCTGAGAAATTAATACTTCCTGACATTAAAATGATCGCAATTTTTCTATGTAGTTCCAAAAAAAAATCAGGTATCAAAAATGCACTTCGTGATGATCAATTTAAAATGTTGAGTCGATTCTCATTGTTTTGATGCATTATTATTTATTTCATAAGTGAAATTGCATCAAAAATGGATTCATATGGCCATAAAAAATATTTTGGTGTCTTACAAAATAAAATTGAAGAAATTACAATTTTCATTCCACCCTCCCCCTCCCATACTATGCAAGTACCACGATCCAAAATTATCCAAAAAATCGATCCCGGAGATCAAAAAGCTACCTACTATTGAGAATACTTCAAAAATTTTCAAATTTTGGATCGGGACCCATCTCTATTGGGAGATTTTTTGTTTTTTCAAATGAAATGGCATCAAGAGGTGGTCAATAATTATGCAAACACGAATTTTCATATTTCACTCAAGAAACCCGAATATTTTTCAATTTTGATCCCTTCAGGTCAAGATAAAAAAATATGAATTTTGATTAGAAATTTTCAATTTTAAATCATCCCCTACTCCGTCCCTGAGGGCCAATTTTTGTCTTTGGTGTCAAAATAATCCACATATGGATTTGAAAACTTAAAGGTTCCTCTAAAATACATTTAAAAAAACTTCGAATAATTCTTTTTGAGCTTTCATTTTTTTGGGGGGAGGGGATTGTAATTTGATTGGACTCGCCTTCCCCCTGCGAACAATAACTCCAAAACTCCAAGAAACTGAATTTTACAAATCCAAAAGATATATTTCTATTTTTGTACCTTTGATGTGGGTGTGGGTGACTTGAACTCTGGATAACACTATAATGGCCCACCCCCTTGCATATTCTATTCCCATAAATTCTTCTTTTCTCCTCTTCCCCTCAAACTTTAATTTTTTCATTTTCATGACTCAAATTTAACAGAAACTTGGTATCAAAATTCACGATTTTTACCACATTTCAGAAATTAATTCCATCTATTTCGCTCCCCCCTCTCCGTTTTAAAAAAAATTCCAAAATTTTATTCCTCGTAGACGATATTTTCCTACTTCCAACACGATCTCGTCCATCCTTCGACATGAAATCCAACCCACTTTGGCCAATATTTCCGTTTTCGATAAAGCAAACCATCGTATTTGAAATATTAATACTCACATTAGGACTATCCTTAAGAGCGAAGTTATTGATCAAATTGGAAGCTTCAAAATGTGGGGCACCTTCGCTACTGGAATAAGGTAACGATGTAGTAGAAGCTGGCAACGTGACAACCGAACCCAACTGAAAATCGGAATCAACCCGTTACGGTAATTACTCTAATATTAATATTTATTCTAGTTACATTTTTATCACGATAAGAGATTTATCGCGGTGTACTGCACAGAAACGTTTCCAAAATACAGTTCAACGTTCCACTCGCAGGTATTTCGGTCGAAAGTCGACAAACGACGATGTTACGAAACAGGAAAAAAATTATTTACTAAAAATTTTCACGCTTTAGTAGAATGAAAATTACTAAGCTCAATTTACCTGAAGGTATTGCCATCCATTATTTACTCTTACAAGTACCGCTTCTTCATCAATGATATATGAAATAGTACCTAAAGGACTGGCCGCGGATACCTGCGAAATTTCAACCAATTGATTATTTAATGAGATACCTTCATCGGTAATGAAAGACCGAATCGAGTATCGCGTAGTAGGAAATTTATAAAAGCGGGTTCTTTCGTGCGTAAGATAAGACGACGAAAAAAAAATCTCGTTTTAATTAATCATATTCGCTGTAGCTTTAAATTTAAAGGGACGATTTCGCTGGGTTTTTTTGCCACGTTACGAGACGAACGATACCGCCATCTTGTATACTTTTTTCTAAAGTATTAATGGAAATAAAAATAACGAACTGGACTTCGAAGCCCACATACTTTGAGCATGGCATCTTTGGTGCTAAATACGATAGCTCCTGGTACCACTTTGACATCTGCGTTGGCGGCTTGTCTATTGTAGTAAGCTTGACGAGATGCATCTGAAAATTTTTAAAAAATTAAAAAAATTATTTTACGATTAGGCTTTAATGCCACCAAACGAAAAAATTAAATTAAACCACCCTTCGTCGTATTTACTCACCGATATCTTCGAAATTATTTCGGAACGATTTATTTAAATTTTTTAACGCTTTTAAGCTATCCAATCCTCCCATATCTTAAGCAGCCAATAAACAGTTTGAAAATAGTATGGTATTTACTCACACGAACGTATTTAATTTTTTAGTGTATACCAATACAAGAAGCATTCCTCTTTAGGAAATTCAGTACATATATGGGGAGAGTAAAGAAGGGAAGAGCGTTATTGTTTAAAAGAATTCAATTACTGTATTACGTACCTGTTCGACTGGAAGGTGTATAGTTCACTTCTCCGTACGATGGATCGTATGGCGATAGACCTGCTTCACCAGGCTCACCTTTTGGTCCGACAATAGAAACTCCAGGGGTTCCCTGTGATAAAAATGTCAGCATTAAAAGACGATTATAGAATTACAACGAAATAAAGTAGCCGAGTGAAGACAGAAGAGCGAAGCTTTTATAAATCCATTCTCGAGAATTTATAAACAAAAACGTTAACAATTTTACCGTTTTCATTTTTAAAATTTCATTGAAAAATGGAAAAATTTTACAGAAAACGTTGGGGATTTTATACGATTTTTTATACTACCTTGGGCTTGGAGGAAAAAAATTTAAGCATTTAATGCTTCTGCTTCGGCGAGATTTCTATTAACTTTTTTTGGTAGGTACTAATATATTTCTCATATCCAGAGTACGTAGCTAATAACGTCATGATTATCTCAAAAAAATGAATTTTTTTTGAAATTTTACTGTCTACCCACTACAAAAATTCAACTTTGAATAAAAAATGACAAAGATGCTTTCTTGACGTAGGCGATCAAAATTCATAATTTTTACACGTATTCGAGGAAGCTGCTGGAAAATGTCATTTCAATGGGGAAAAAAGAGAATGGGGACTCATAGGAAGACTGGAAGATATTATTTGACCTCTGGAATTCATTTATGTATTACCTACATTATTTCAAGTCAACCCCCAAAAGCGGTCTTGGCAAAGTGTAGGTGGAAACCAAAATTTCAAATTACATAGGCGCACCCAGAAATTGTGTAAGAGGGGTTCAGATTTTGAGGAAAAATGGGACCGGGGTCAAAATTCAATGAAAAAATGAAGTAACCTATTATTTCAGTGGGGCTGGGGGAATTTTCAATAGGCAAATAATATATACCTACAAATTTGAGCAAAGAAAACTTGAAAAATGGAGAGATTTAATGATTTTTTTCAGTCAAAATTACTGGTTTTTTTAAATAAATGGGACATTGACTGAGAAATTAGTAATTTTTGACCGAAAAATCAGTGAAAAATCACTAATTTTCAATGAAAATTATTTTACTGATAAAAAAAGACAGAATTTTTGCAAATTCGACTGATTCAAATTTAAAGAGTGGTATATGTTTATTTAAGAAATAGTCACTAAAATACTACCCGAGCGAAGCGAGGGTAAAACTTTTTTTTAAAAATCATACTCTTCTTTGACATTTTTTCAATAAAAAAATCTCCTTGGCGAGCTGGGGGGGCTTGAGCCCCCTGAGCCCCCTGGGTACGCCCCTGTCAAATTATAATTTCTTGACCCACACAGCCTCTTTTTGACGTCAGTAAATGCAAATACCTATGACGTCCGTTTCTTTAAAAATTGAAATAGGTACCTAACGTGTTGAGATTTTACCTCCCACTTCTTGGGGAAAAACGAGTCAATTGATCACAATTTTGTTCAAACACATCATAATGTCGTTGCAATCGCGTACCTATTTATGAAAACCCTCTGAAAAATCCGAAGTGAATGATTTGGAACCTGAATCTCGTCTTCAAACGCTCTAAAAATGTCCCAAAAATATTTTATAATTTTTTTGTTACCGATTCGGAAAATGAATTTTACTAGGAATTTAAAACCATCAATTTTAGAGCCGTTTTGCCTCAAAGTACCTCAGGAAAGGGTCCAAAATTTCAAAAAATTTGCTAATTTTGATTTAAGTTTTCGATCTAGATTGTAATCTGAAATTTTGTAAAGAACCTGGAACAACTGGTTGAAAGGATGCCCTCTCCTCCTGGTGCCCCAAAAATCACCCCAACCCAAAAAAAACTTGAAAATTCTAATAAAAATGAATAAAAATTTAAATTTTAGGGAGTCTCTTTTGAGACCTTTGAGTATTTTTGACATTCAAATGATATTTTATCAAATTTCTGGTACCGAATTTCTTATCAAAATACGATCAATATTTCTCCCCAGATAATAAAAATAAGTCCCATTGGGGTTTTACAAATGATAAGAAACATTCCAAAATTTTGGGTAAAGACCCACTCGTTTGACCTCATTTGGATTTACTGATAAAATGACGTCAGAACAGCGCTTTGAAAGTCAAAAAATATTTATTTCGATATCTAGCGCGATAACGCCGAGAAAAATATTCAATTTCGATTTCCTTTCAATATTGTCAGGACTTTTGATTGAAATTGTCGCTCAAAAAGGTCTCAGAAATACATTCCAAGGGCCAAAAAATCACTCATTTTAATATCCAATTCAAAATTTTGAAGACTTTGAATTGATCTGCCTCAAATTGAGCCAGGGCAGGTAAAAAATTTGGTTGATCAATTCAATAACTTGAAAAAAGACGAGAAAATGAAGGAATACCTACATTATTTTTGAGATTCTCCAATTAAGGATAGACCGTCATCTCGTGTCATTTTTTTTGAAAAATAAAAATGACTTTTCAAGAGTGGATTACAAATTCAAAATTTCGAAGAAGTTGATGAGATGAAGGAAAATAAACGCTGATTTTCATTTCAATGTTCCTTTAACCCTAAAACCCAAAATAGGAGCTGCAAGAGAGGAGGGGAGAGGTCGAAAATTTAAATTTTGACAGATTAAATCAAAGTTGACAAGAAACGTTTTATGTAGACTTGTATGTATCAAAATTGAAATTTTTGAAGATGCTGATTCTCATTTCGACGATCATTTCATGGGCTCAAAAAAGAGGGAGAGGACCAGAATTCGCATCTTCAAAAACAAACCACTTAAAAATTTTCATCTAAAAAATGTTTACCAAAATTTTATTTTTTCTACCCCCTTTTTTTCCAAAATAAGACAAAAATGGGGAGATGTGTCGGGGGGGGGGGAGGTCACAAATGTAAAAAAAAACATAAAAACCACAAACTCATTTTCTAGTGTAATGTTTCTTCAGTAATTGAGCTTTGTTTGACCAACCAAATTTTTCATTTGACTTCCTGTACCCCTTCTCTCCCACTATAGTATTCATTTATAGTTCGATGACGATGAAAAATTTTGTACTATTACTATCTCTTTCTCTTTATTTTCAATCAATAAACCACTATCATTGCCACTATCTCTCTCATCATTATTTTAGAATTTAGGGATCAGAATCTTTAAAAAATGATACAGAGATGACTTTGAAAACTACTAACAAAGGTCAGTTTTACAGCACAGCGAGAAGAGATGAAAATTTTCCTGATCACATAATAAATTGTAAAAATAAGATGTTGGAATTAATATAAATTCCTAAACTGTTATTTCCAAATTTTTTTCTTTTTTTGAGATAAAGCCATTATTAATACTTTAAATGTGGCATATAAATTGAAAATTTTAAGAAACAGATATAAAAACTGAGTACCTATTATTATTTTAAATTCTAACGCTAAGCAGCTTCTACTTCCCTTTTTCCTTCTCTCGTCTACATTTCTCGATCTTTGGCATAAAAATGAAAAAGTTTTCGTTCAAATTGGCCAAAAAAATTTGCAAAATTCTGTACCGCCATATTTTACTCATTAAGAAACGCGAAAAAAAACTCAAGGAAAAAAATTCCAACTAGATGGAAATAATACCGGAAATCTTAATATACTGCGAGGGAATGCATCTTACGAGATATTTTCATTTTTAATTTATATAATTAAGAGTACTCCGCAAGACGCAGCTTCCATTTACAAAAAAATTCATAATTATACGAGAGTTGGCAAAAAAAAAGGCCAACAACACCATCACTACCACCAGCTCCAACGTTGGCAGTCAAACTCTTGCAACGTTAAATTTGATTTCCATATAAGAAAAACCACCTCTTGTATCTTTTAATAATATTCGCAAACGAAACACGGGCAGAGGTGAAGAAGAGGGGAAAAACAGAAAGAAATGAAAACCACGTCAAGGCAGACAGAAGCATAATACGAATTTCATATTTAAAGAAAAAAACTAACTCCAAAAGAAAAGAAAAATAAAACCGACGCGAATAAATTAATCAAAAATTTTCTTAACAAAATACTTACAGGAGGTCCAGGCGGTCCGGGCGGTCCCGGTGGACCTGGGACGGGCGTGTAAAGCGTTCTATCAATTTCCGCTGGCCTGCCATCTTTTCCTGGTTCTCCTTTATCGCCCTTTTCTCCTTTGCTCTGCAATAGTTCATTAGAATTTGCTCATTTTCTTGTACATTTTTAATATCTTTCTCGTCAAAAATACTTTTCGTAGGTATTTAGACGCCAAGTGAAAGTTTCAAGTAAAAGTTTTTGTGTAAAAGCGAGAGTCAAGACAATAGACATTTACCGTCGTTCCGTCCGAAAGCAGTCCGGGTGGTCCGGGTGGTCCTACTGGACCTGGTAGGCCGGGTTTACCACGTCGACCTCGTTTTCCGGCTTCTCCTTTTTCACCTTTGACAATTAGGGTGTCTTTGTCGCTAGCGGTGAGAATGGCTGGACCTGGTGGTCCGGGTTCTCCTCTATCTCCTTTGTCTCCTCTGCCTCCGGTCATACCTATGCTGCCCATGTCTCCTTTTTCTCCCTGAAAATTTGAATTGGAGTTTGTTGAAGGTGAAAATTCAATAAAATGGGGGAAAATTTGAAACGAATGCTCACATTAATTCCAGGTAAACCGATTTCACCTCTTTCTCCTTTTTCGCCTTTTTCTCCAGGGGTGCCTTTTTCTCCAATTGTACCAAGGACATTTTTGTCACCTGAATGAATGAAAGAGTTTTTTGGAAAAAAATGCAGAAAATTCAGAAATATTCAAAAAATTAAAATTTTACCACCAATGGGAATTTACCTTTGGATAAAGTGTTCCTGAGTTCTTCGATATCCAGCATATTACCAGGAGGTCCAGGAGGTCCAGTCATTCCAGTATCACCTGATTATTTAAAATTAGAAAATTTCGTATGAAAAATAGTAGATGTTTCCAAATTGATAAGAACATTAAATTCACCTTTTTCTCCTTTTGGGCCAGGTCTTCCATTGGCTCCAGGAGATCCAGGAATGCCATCTCTTCCTCTTAGGCCTAAATCACCTTTGACTCCTGGTTTCCCATTGGGTCCTTGGTTACCCTGATAATAAAAAATTTCATCAGATATGTGACTTGGTTTCAAGAAAAAAGGGTAAGGTTACACTCAGGCTCATTCCATGTCAACTCGACCAGGTTTTGATTTTTTTTTTTCGATGGTCCATTGAAAGAATCACAGTTACTTCGATCCTAATCCTTTAGGAGGACGGGGGTATTCCTCGTAATTTTCGTACAATTGGGATTCTTTACGAAACGGCTCAATTTTGAAGGCTCATACCTCGAGATCGAAATAAAAACAGCGAGAGGCATATAGATTTTTACTAATTTGAGGGTGCTGAGCTCGATTACACAGGTTGACATTTTTAAACTTTTGAAATGCTGTTTAAGGTTTGTTGGGTGATTTTCATAGTATTTTTCACTCTGATCACGAGAAAAATAGCGAAAAAATTAACTTCTGACACTTCAAGTCGATTTTATGAAAAAAGGAAAGGTTCTACGGAAAAAATGAATAGAACATAAATTGTAGAGCGTCAAATTTCCTACCTTCTGAGTTCAATTAGTTTTTTCTTAGGAGACTTAGCTTTCGAGATATTTTAGCTCAAAGTTCAAAGTTCAACTTTTTTCTTAAAATTGAAAATATCTCAAAAACTAAGCCTCCTAAGAAAACTAATTGAACTCAGCAGGTAGGAAATTTGACGCTCTACAATTTATGTTCTATTCATTTTTTCCGTAGAACCCTTCCTTTTCTCAGAAAATCGACTTGAAATGTCAGAAGTTATCAAAAAAAATAGAACCGTTGAACGAAAAATTCAAATTGTGAAATATCCTTGGGAGATGGAATTTTTGCACTATTTTTCTTGTGATCAGCACGAAAAATACTATGAAAATCACCCATCAAACCTCAAACAGCATTTTCCATGTCGACCTGTGTTATCAATTTACTCTCTCAATTCGCGCCCCCCCCCCCTGTCCCACACTGATCACCAAATTACCATACCAATTTTTTTTTTAAATTCATGTTATTTTTAAAAAAATGAGAGGCTAGAGAGATACTGAAGGGTCGTATCCAAAAAATAAGCAAATATTCGAACTCAGCGTCTTCGAATGTGTCACTTTACTTTTTCCATTTTTTTAGATTTTGACCAAATTTGAGGACCCTTGTGCCCTCTACGGATGTTGAGATCTTATCTTAAAAAGTAATTAATTGAAAAACACATAAAAACTTCTCTTCACTGTAATTTTTTCAGATTTTTAAATGGCAGCCTTTCATCTTTTGAGCTCATCACAAAAGTTCAACTTTGAACTTTTGAAAATGTGATTATAAATTTTGACCTCCTTTTAATTCTCTACAAAACCCTTCCAACAGATTCATCTTGGACTTGACCAATCTCAAAATATGAACCTTCAAAATTGAGCCGTTTCGCAAAAAATCCCAGTTCTACGATCACCTCCGCTCCCTGAAGGATTAAAATCGAAATGACGACGATTCATTCATTAGACTATCGAGGGGAACCAATAAATTTTTTTGAGCAAAATCGGAAGACCTAAGGTCAAAATCCGCTCGAATTGACGTGGAATGGAGCCCTCAACGTTTCGAGAAAAATGTGTATGACATTTTTTTGTTTGTTTTGCAGGTATGATATGATAGGTATTCTGAAGGGAAATTATACCGAGAGGTTGAAAAAAATGGTTCGAGGACCGTATCATACTCCTGAGCTCCATAAAGGAGCCCATCAATCAAAAATTTAAAAATATTGATTTCATCATTTTACAAAATTTTTGGGGCAATTGGAAACATGATACGGCCGATCTTCTAACCAATTTTTTCGGTTCTGTACAAAATTATTGAATACTTATGCTAAAATCAAAAAAAAAGATCAAATTTTCCAAATTTTTAGACTTTGGGATCTTTTTAGAAGTACTTGGGAGCATAACACCATCTTCAAACTCAATTTTTCAAATTCCTGGGAAGATTTCCTATCAGAAACAATATAATTTTTTGAGGAGGAATAGATATCTAGGTACCTATTTAAAAAATTGAAGTTTTTTTTTTATTTCAAAAAGAAAATTTAAAAAATTTTGAAAAAAGTTTTAAAGGGCAGCTGAGAAAAATTCTGGAAGAGAAATGAAAAAATTGAGGGTATTTTTTTATACAAAAATTGTAAAGGTAACTAAAAAAAATTGGAACAGAATTGAAAAAGTTGAGATTTTTTAAAAATTTGGATTAGAATAAATTTTCTTGACTTGTATGAGCATTTTTAAAGAAATTTTTGAAACACAGGTACCAAAATTTTACCTTTAACGCAATTTTTTATTATTATTTTCAAGCAGCTGTAAGTACCCTTCCCCTGTCTTGAAACCACATCACAGATGATTTTTTGAATATTTCTCGAAAGATCCAAAAATTGATGTGAAATTACATGATAAACTTTCCTTCCTCCTTTTCAATCTAAAACTTGAAAAAGAGATCCAAAAACCACTAACCTTATCACCTTTGAGGCCCTTCAAGCCCTTCTCGCCTCTCAGTCCTTTACTTCCAAGAGCACCTGGTTCGCCTTTGAGACCAGGAGTGCCATCCATTCCTCTATCTCCTTTCGCTCCAGGAGGTCCCGGTCTCAACAGTGATGGATCAAATCGAGTCGAATCCTGTGAAAAAAAACAACACATTTAGATACTCCATAAATAACATCTTAGCTTTCACATCCAAAAAAAATCATAATACACAGTGAAATCATCATCAAAGAGAAAGGTCATCAAGGATAAGGAACAATACGAAAGACAATAATAAATTCAATTTCTTCTCGTATTATATTTAGACTGACACACGAGGTAGGTAAACTTCGTTACATTCAACAGCTTAAACTTCCTTCACCCAATTTCGCTCCAACCTTGAAGCGCTACACGCCAGAGCATCGTTTCTTTGAAGCTCGTAAGAAAAAAAATCAGAAAATATTAAAAGTATCTGCTGCTTGACAATAAGAAAACATTTTCAATAAAATCAAAGTCACAGCATAAAAGAATTTTTCTCATTTCATTAGCTTTACCCCCTTTTTTCTCGCAACGCAACCTTTTCCAAGGAATAAAAAAACACGACGAAAAGCAACGCCGAAGAAAAAAGGTACATCCGTTGTATTTGTAATCAATTCGCAAAGAAAAAAAGTTCACCATTGATATTCAAAAAAGTTGTGAAAAAATTTCACGCCTATTGCTTAATGATTCGTAATTTTAAAAATTTTCATTTTACACTTTGAACGCTGCGGGAATTTCCTAAACAAAAAAATACCTACGTAAACTTTTCACACAACTTTTTACATTCAACCGGCTATTATTGATTACCCGTCAACGTTTTTTTTTTTCACCACTGGTTTTTGTAAAATTCAAAGCAACGCGACGTACGGTAGGTAAATTACTACTAAGCGTAACGGAAAATTCCCACCGAAAGCGCAACCACCGTTCGACTCGACGTTCGTTATAGAAAATCTGTTCTAATAGAAACATCATTTATCGACTTAAAAACTTATTCTCTTTTCGACCAAAAACTTATATTGACAGTTGAAAACTGTACGGATTAATTTGAAACGAGTTCCGGTACAACGCCAACGTCGAAATTCTTCAATATCATACGATTTTATTCCTTATAATTTCTTTTACGAGGCTGAACCGAACCTGAATGAGGTCGTTTTATGTATTTTTCGTACGATAAATTCGACATTTTCATTACTGGGGATATTCAGACTGGATTTTCGTGGTGGGTAATTTTTTTCAGCTCGAGACGTAGGCGAAATTTAACATAGAAATACTTTGGGCTAAGAAAACCGTTGAATTATCAGTGTTCTACACGTTCATTAAAAACAAGACTCTCAAATTTTAGCAAAGAATTACCCTTCAAAACATCGTTGTCAAATTCTCAAAGCCGAAGTCGAATTAAATGAAAAGGGGGTAGAGAAGGCAGTTCTCCCCTAATCACGAAATCGCAAGAAATTTAGTGTTTAGTTGGAAATTTGGAGAAAGTGATGGTCTAGTTTCTCAAAAAAATTGGCAGTCAGAGCATTTTTTTTTTTTGAAAAATTGTGCTACGAGTTGAAAAAATTGGTAAAAATGCAATCAGAGTAAAAAATTCGCCTTTTTTGTCCCTTCAACAAAATTAATAGAACCATTGTAAATTCGGAATAAAATTTGTTAAAAATCTCTAGCCAGTTAATCATTAAAACTGTCTGAAATTTTGTAAAAATAGTTGTTGAAAAAAATAAAAAACAGAAAATTTTCGAATAAAAGTCGTTGAAAATTAATTTAAGTAGCTAAAAATACAGCTGAACTTGAAATTACTCGACATTTCGTGAGAACGTTTCGAAATTGCGTAAAATTGGAAAATGTAGAATAAACATTGCCAAACGCCATAAAAATACTTCAAAATGCTTTACAAATATTTCAAATGGTGTTAAAACCACCACAAATATTGTTCAAAATATAACATAAAACAATAGAAATTTCGACAAAAAACATTCATATTATGGGGAAAGTGCTTACAAACTTTGAAAAAGTTGAACAAATTATTTCAAAAATTACTTAAAATCTCAAGGAAATGATTAAACTTGGTTCAAAATCGGGTCAAAAAGCAACAAAAATTGCATAAAATATCAAAAACAAATTCAATTTTTTCAAAATTTAACGATTTGTAAAGAAAATTTAATTATTTCAAAATTTGACGATTTTTAAAGAAAACGATTTTTTTTTCAACATTCTAAACCATTATACCATATTTCAGTAATTTTTTTGATGATTTGAACAATTTTTTTTTACAAAAATTCAACAATTTTACAAGGATTTTCAACACTTTTCGTAGCAATTTAAACAATTCATTTGATATTAAAAATGCTGCTATAAAAACGTTGCAAATTCTAACAATCAACTCTCTGATTCTGAATCAGTGAAAAATCACTGATAAACAGTCAGGATTGCAGCACAGAAAAAAATCAAGCGATTTTTTACTGATTATTCAAAGAATTTCACAGATTTTTTTTGTAAATTTCATAAATATCACGAAGTTTTCAGTGAATTTTTACTGATTTCCAGTGATTTTCTTTCACTTACTTGCTTTCAGTGAAAAAATTGTCACTGATTTATTAATGTGCTGCAATTCTGACTGTTTTTCAACGATTTTTAATAAATTTCACTGCTTCAGAAGTGATCGAGAGAGAAACATTTTTCCAAGAAAAATTGACAATAATGCATTTTGAATAATTTTCATGACATTTTAACAGTAGTTATGAATTTTTGAACAAATTCCACAGAGATTTTTAAAAATTTTAAAAGAGTTTTCACAATTTTTATAACATTTTGAGCAATTTTTCAATGTCTGAAGATGGTTTTACCTATAATTATAATTTTCACGCAATTGAACAAATTTTTGGGACATTGCAAGCAATTTTTAATACATTTTTAACGTCCTGCTTTCCATGAAAATTTGACAATTTTGAATTTTAAGATAGGTAATTAAATAACGTTTTTATGAAAAAATTCACCTATTTTTCACATAATTTTAATCATCTTTATGAAAAATTTACCATTCTTCAAGTATTTTGAACAATTTTTGTGATATTTTGAGTTACTTACTGTTTTGATGTTTTGTCCGATTTTAATGACACAGTATCCATTTTTTCGTCAAGCATTTTTGTTTTCATAAAAAATGTTGTGAAAAATTATGTACCTACTTGTTCATAAATTTTAAAATTATTAGTATCTTTCAAACATTTTTTGATATTTTTTTTAAAATGATTATTTTAGAAATTTTAGGGTTATTTTTACACAGTTTTCATAAATACCTACCAAATATTCAAATAATTTTTTTAAGTTTGAATAATTTTTTCCCCATATTTTACAACTTTTATGATACCAATTCATAAAACTTATCGATATTGAATTAGGGACCTACTGAATTGGATGAATCTTCAGCGACCTCAAATTAGTAATCACTAATAAAATAAGTACAAAATTTTTAACGTGCCATTTTATCAATCCGTTAAAATTTTTCCAAGTTTTTTCAAGTCAATAGTCTTTAAATTTTGGTTTCCAAAATTTTATCTCCAAAATTGATCTCAATTTTAATTTACCCCCTCCCTCCCAAAAAACAGGGTAATTTGTGTCAAAAAGTACTTACAGAAAATGGTTAAATAACCTTACAGGCTATTTTTAGTAAAACATATTTTACTCATCATTGGGATCCATTTTTGAACATTACCAATCCGATTAAATCAAACCCAAATTAAAATAGGATGGAATTTGAGCCCAAAATTTAAGAAAAAAACTGATAAACAAATGAAAAAAATAAAATTTTTGACCAGCTCTTAGCTAATTAGCAGTAAAATTTCAGTCGACTTTCAGCTTCCAGAAATTCTTTAAAAAGCTTTAGCTTTCAACTTTTAGGTTTTAGTTTTCAGCCACTCACCTCAACGCAATTTTTGACTGGGCATGGTGTTTACTGGATCTAAGAAATGAAAATTTTTGCTATTTTCTGTATTTTTTTTGTTTTTCTTGCCAGCAAACACCATGCCTGGTAACAAATCGAGTCACTTGAATTACTTTTTAGGGAAAAAACATATGTATTGAGAAAGGCATCATCCAGTCCCAACAAGGTTTTTTAAAAATGGGGTTTCAAAATCTTCAAAAATAGAAAAATGTCTCTTCAGACTTAAAAAATTAAAAACCAAAAAATTTGATCATAACTCTGATACTCTATCGTCTCTATCCAATTCATCATTAGAAATTTTCTCTAATTTTCCAGTGATTCAAAAACTATCAGCATTTGTCTCCTTAATTAATGAGAGGTCATAAAAATATCCTTATCGAGAGTTTTCCTTTCAAATTCATCAAATACACCACGATTTCTACAACTTTCCCAACTCTGAGGGCAGCCGTTCTCAACTTCTTGCCATTTCTGAACATCTCAGTGCTTTCACCAACTTCACCAATCCTCTAAGGGAAATTTAATTCGCAAACAACCGTCTTAACGAGACAAAATTTCAAAATCCATAACAATGGAATCCTTCGAATACACGTGGCATACTCGAATCACAACAATACTATAACTCGATGATAAACAACAAACCCTCGGGAAAATGCCCCAAACAGCTCCCAGGAGCGTATTAAAAAAAATACGAATAAATCGTGTACACGAGTCCGAGACGAGCACCTCGCGACCAAATAACTCCAGCAAAGGCGTGCGACATTGTTTCTTATTTCACTTCGGTACCTAGTTTCATTTAATTAAAATTCATAACTTTGGCTCGGCACCGCAATACCGAGTGGTTTTTTCCATCGTATTTACTCATCTCAGAACGTAAAAAAACCCCAACGAGATAGATTCGTGCGACTAATGAAACCGAAACAAAGTATACAAAAGACGACGGTCTTACACACACAACTTTTATATGTACGTTTCGAAGAAACAAAACCAAACACCGAACTCATAACGGACGAAAAAACACAAACATTTTGCGCAAATAAATGGACATCGTATTGGTAAATCTTAAGGTAAAAAAGTTCTTTTGAAAATCGCATCTATCGATTTTAAATTTTCCGTTTCGTTGCTATTTCTAGACGCATTGGCAACCTATTTATTTCATACGAAATAAAATTGCATTTCGTGTACTTACCAAGCGCACGCGCCATTTTAAAACGCGTACAAGGTAAATTTTAAATATTAATTATATTACCTTCGAACCAGTACGAGGTTTCCCTTTCCACGGAGGCTGCATTGTTGAAAATTAATTAATAAATTAAAACAGCGTCGAAAATCACCTTATTTTACACGCGACTCTAAAGAAACCCCTGGGTGAGATTTTTCCAAAACCAATTACCGATGTTAAAATACCCAAAATTCGATTACTTACGTCAGCTTTGGTAAATTGTGTAACTCCCGGAGGTCCCGGTGGTCCTGGTGGTCCCACAGGTCCAGCAATACCCGCAATCCCATCCATGCCCGGTTCACCTGCGTACAAACAAAAATACAGGCGATAAAATGAGAGAAAAAAGACCGAAATGAACTTCAAAATAGTTCTTAATTGCGTTTGAAGCTTCTGCTGCTTTTTTTTTCTCATCAAAAGGTGAAACTCGGTCGTGATGTGATTTGTGGAAAATACTTCTATACAAAAACTTATTACATTTCGCGGTTTAATTCAATAGCTCTCTTTATCAGAAAGCAACGTGAATTTTGCGTAAAGTGTAATTTTCGATTGAAGGAGACGAAGGGCAAAAAAAAATTGCAAACTTTTTGTAATTTATTTTCACCATAAAACAAAATGTTAATTACAAAAGGTAAAAAGTTTTCGAATTTATATACCATTCATTTCTCGACGTGAACTTGGCTTCTCGTATTAATAAAAATACCTCGCCAAAGCGAATATATTGAAGAATAAATTAGCTAATTTACATCGTAAATTTCTTTTTCTCTTCTGAGCCGCGAAACTCGTCGTACGGCAAGCCGATGATGGTATATTTGTAAAATAATATTTTCCTTTAATTTACACGACGAACGACGTCGACAACGCGAAAAATAAAACCGAAAAGGAGAAAAAAAAAGTAAAGAAAGAAGAAAATTTACAACGATACAAGTTGAAAATTACCTTTTTGTCCTTGTATTCCTTCTGGCCCCGGAGCACCGACGTCTCCTCTTTCTCCTTTCTCTCCGGCAGCACCGGCAATCCCTCGTTCTCCTCTTTCGCCCGGTACACCCTGCGAACGTATTCAAAAATGCAGTGTTTTATTAGCAATGCTGCCGTCTGAAGTGAATTTCATTACCTAAAGCAATCCCTTTTCTGGTTTGAAATATTTTCTCGTATTCGATACAACGTGCGTATTAATGGAACAAGGCCAAAAATTAATTTACGAATTATTAACTCTTTTTCCGTCCGAATAACGAGGTCCCTTTTATAATGAATTAGAAAGATTTTAGCTAAAACCTTGTATTTTCTAACACAAATCGCTGGTTAGCGAGGTAGAAAGAAGCTGAAGGGACCGTCGACCGTTCTAAGGTACCGCCGACGAAATACAAACACTCGTCATTTTAGTACGTGTCTGATTTTATTATCATTCGGACGCGAAAAATCATCTCGAAAGCGAATATTTTCCGAAACGACGATTTATAGCTCGAGAAATCCGAAGGAATTGCGCTCGTTACGTTTAATTGAGATAATAGGGTGTCTACTGGATCTGAAAAATGAAGATTTTTGCCATTTTATGTCGGTTTTTTGCCATTTTTATGCGATTTTTTTTGCTTCAAATTTCCTTAAAAAGATCCACTTCTTGCGAGTATTTGTTTTCAAAGAAATTCGGCATGAAAGTCTGACGTCACATTTACCACTACAACTGCATATTATCAGTTGTGTACTTTTTCAAAAGGGGGATTGCGAAAAAATTAACATTGCTTCTTATGGGAGGTCTATAGTTTTTCCAATTTTTTTCATTTCTGATGTGTGTAATTCTTTTTGTTTTTACAATTTTGACTAATTTGATAGCTTAACTCGTCAAAATTATCAAAAAATAAAAAATTCAACACATCAAAACTGAGAAAAATTGAAAAAACGATAGAACTCCCATAAGAATCAATGTTAATTTTTTCGTCGTTCCCCCTTTTGAAAAAGTACACAAATTGGTACATGAACTGATATTTGCATTGTGGTGGGGCGATGACGTCAAGACTTTGATGCCGAATTTCAAGCACCTTTTTCAGTCCCCCCCCCCCGCGTGTACTAGTTTTATAGGAAATTTCAAGAACTTTTTTGACAATTTTATTCTGATGAGATATTCCTCATTAGGTAAAAAATAATACAAATTGACGAGCAGAATAAAAACATTCAAGATGTCTAACGAATTCTCGAAATCAACAGGCAAGATTTTAGTAGGACGTTTCAAACGAAGTTTGCAAAACTTTTCCCCTGAGCGTTGGAAAAACATACTTGTAGTCTCCTCCCTACTCTCCAATATTTTTCTAACTGATTAATTTTAATCATTTTATAATTGCCTCCTTTTCCTTCTCCTCTGCCTCCTCAAAAAGTTGTATTCCATTTTGTTTATGATTTTAGCTCCAGTGAAATCAGAACAAAAATTTTAGAAAATAAAAATTTTAAATACCAAAAAAATACTCCTGGAACGTATTTTATGAATTTTTACCGCCATCAATATTTTTTTTTTTTGGGGGGGGGGGGGTTATTTGGAGTTGGTGAGCTGATTCCCTATTGATTTTCACTTTTTCGGGGTATGTACGAACGAGTTGATGGCGAATCTCTTGTAGATATTTTTTTTTCAGTTTTTAGTAGTTGAAAAATTGCAAATCAATTTTTTTAAGAAATCTAGGTAGTTTTTAGAAATTTATTCATTTATATAAAAAAAATAGCAATTCATTTTTCATGGTTTTTCAATTTCTTGGCATTTTCAGAAATTGATTTTTTTCAGGTTCAAAAAAAGTTTGAATTAATTGAGAAAATGCTTCAGTTCTTCCATCAACATGAGAAAATTTTTTTAAATATTTTATTCAATCATAAGGTGAAAAGTTAATTTTTAAAAAACTCGATTTTTTAATCTCAAAAAAACCATTTTTTTATGCTTCTGGGAGGTCTGTCAACCGAAATTTAGAAATTGAACTTCTCGACTTTTTTTTGACTTTTTGAAAATTTGCATTTTAAAACATCGCATTATTATTGAAATAAAAATGTGGGAAATTTCTTCAATTTGATATTGTATTTCGTAAAATAAGAAAACCTAAACTCTAACCCTTTGGGACTTGAGGGGGAGAGGTAATAATGCAGGGTTGTACCAACTTGAAAAAAAGTGGGAATAAACTCGCACATACCTCTCTCCCTCCCCCCGCCAAAAAAAAACGGAAATCAACTCGTACATACCTTGAAAAAAAAATGGAAATAAAGTCCTCTATCTTTTCACACGAATATTTTGTTGGGAATCACTCACCTAAAGCCAAATTATTCAACACAAATGAAGAGAAAGTGAAATTTTCAAAAAATATAAATTTTAAACAAAAAAATATATACTTAGACATTTTGGATGAATTTCATGACATTTTTTAAATAGTCTACAGTCCAAGAGGCAAAAAGTGTTCATTTTGATTAATTTCAAAAAATTGACATGTGACCTATAAAAGTGGGGTAGAATTTCGCCACAAATTCAAAAATACCATCCAAAAATTTTTTTGAGCAACTTTTGAGAATTTTGAGCATCAAATTGAATCAATTTTTAATTATTTTCAAAAAATTGACATGTGACCAACGAAAAAGGGATAGAATTTCGCCAAAGATTTTAAAATGTAACTTTTTTAAACAACTTTCAAGCTTGAGTAATTTTAAGCGCAAAATATTTTATTACTTGATTTTGATTTTTTGTTTCTCTATGAAATTTTAATCCATACTGCTAGGTCTATCTAATAATCTACTAAATCAAAGGCTAAAAATTCTCAAAAGTTAATTAAAAAAAGTTTTGGATGGTATTTTTGAATTTGTGGCAAAATTCTACCCCACTTTCATAGGTGACGTAAATTTTTTGAAATTAATCAAAAATTGACTCAATTTGAGGCTCAAAATTCTCAAAAGTTACTTTGAAAAAATTTGGATGGTATTTTTGAATTTCTAGCGAAATTCTATCCCACTTTCATAGGTCACATGCAAATTCTTTGAAAATACTCAAAAATTGACCCACTTTGGGACTCAAAATGGGTTAAAATTGCTCAAATTTAATTTTCATCAATTATTTCGTTCTGCTCGGGAAATTTTAGCCCATTTTGATATCGCAACCTAAGTTTCAGATTTTTTTCATAACTTATTTTTTAATGAAAGGAAGAAGAAATCGCGAGCTTTCAAAACTTTGAATTTCCACCACGCCCTATTGTGCCAACAGTTTTCCTCAAACTTTGGCTCATTGGACGCGGAATGAACCCAAGAATACATTGCGTTTGATTTTTTTGTCCAGTATATCGCATGTCGCCTACAGAGGCATTATTGTGCCAAAAATGATCGAATTTGGCAAAAAATCGCACATTGGGGGGTCAGCACCCCATTGTGCCCGTGACCCAAGGGATGTGACATATTTGGAGTCGGGGGAGTGTCTGCTACCAGAATGTGAAAAAATTTTTGTCCAAGGTCAAATTTAAAAATTGGGAAAAAAGGGGGGTTTTCAGGTCTCTGCTCCTTATTGTGCCAGGGCAAAAATCCAAAATACGGTTTTTTGGGACTACTGGACCCATACCTACAATAAACCAACTGATTTTTTTGTCCAGCGAAAATGCACATCAATTTCGATTTCTAGAGCACTTTTTGCCTCTTGGACTGTAGACTAAAACGTCGGAAGCGAAAATAGTTTGGCCTGAGCGAAGCCACAGTAAAAATGTTTGAAAATCGAAATATCAAATACACACAAAAAAGAGCTGAAGCGTGGATATTTTACTACCCGAAAATAATTTGTGGAAAAGTTTTAGGTACCTAAGCATAAAATTGATCAAAATTTTTAACAAAGTAGAAGAATTTGACCTCGCCCAATCATCACAATTATAGAATCTATATACGGGTGAAGTCTACTGGCAAAGACCAGTCAGGATTTTCTAAAGAAGGGAGCCAAACATGAAGGCAACTGCAATGGTGATTCCAGGCAAAGAAATCAAAATTGTGAGATTTTTACTAAAAAAGAAAAAGAAGACGGAAGTCCTGCCCGAACGAAGCGAAAGCGGAAATTTTTATAAAAAATCAAAAGTTAAAAAGCATTTTAATGCGGTCCTTCGATTGAAAAATTCAAGAAAATTCTTGTTTTTCGTAGTAAAATTATCAAAATTCTTGCTATTCTCTGGTTTTCTTGCCATTAAAGTGAAATTCTTACTATTATCTAATTTTTCTGGCTTTTCTCGCCAGTAGAAACCTCGGATAAAATGATAATTACCGGTAATCCTTGAATTCCTTGCTTGCCATCAACGCCAGCAGGTCCGGCAGGTCCTCGAAGTACCGAAAGGTCATTCGATTCCAATATAGTGGTCAAATTACAAGAGCAAGTCGTGGATGCATTTTCAGGCAAAATAACCTACGCATAAATTCATCACATTAGATACCATAGCTCAGAAAACATTCCTATATAATCAATATTCACCAACTTACCCCTCCTGCCGACACTCCAGGGGGTCCAGGAGGTCCTGCAATTCCAGGTAATCCAGGAGGACCTCTAATAGATTCTCCAGGAGGTCCCTGAAAAAATTCCAAGATCAGAATTCGAATAATTTAACCCAAATCCTCCACAATAACGGGATACCAGGAAGGCGTACGTAATAAACGAAGTAAACCGCCATACTCACCCTGTCTCCTTTCTCTCCTTTCACTGCAAATTGGTGAACTGTGAAATGACATAAAAAAGTGTTAATTTCGTGCTTCGTAACGGTGAAAAATATAATTTAATTAAGTATTTTTCATATAATAACGCCGCCGACGCCAACGTCAGCGTCAGGGCGCCCCACGTATTTCCATTACATTGCCCATGCTCGTAGAAAAATTGTTAAAGTGTAAAATTCTAGCGAGTTCTTGTAAACATTCTATTCGTGTTACTTTTTGCAAAATAAACAAATGCGCTAGTTTTATATTAACAACTTTCTACCCTGGTTCCTTTTATTTTCATCTTTTTCTTTCGTCTAAAGTATTAAATATTGTGCGAGGTGAAATTAATAAACAAAGGTATGTTTACCACCTCGAGATGGTTCCAATCGGGTGAAAAACTTTCCATCGCTTTGTAGTCGATGTGGTAATGAACGTTATAGAGGATATTGGAAAATTACAGCATCAAAATTTTATAGAATATTGCAAATAACTAAGAGGTTTTAATAAAATATAGTTTAATTTTTAATTGATTATGAATCCATAAAATAAGAATGTGTTGATTTAAATTCAAAAAGAGGAGCTATTCCAATCAATAATGGAAAAAATTGATGACTGTTCACTGTTCAGCACCAAAATGAATAAAATCCATAATATTTAAAAGTGACATAAACAAATTGTTCAAAAGTTACAAAAATCGTAGAAAAAAATTAAAACTCTGAAACTTACAGAATAATAAAAATTTTACGAATTCAGGTAAATGTAAAAATCATATGTAATAATGCTGTTTTCCTACAAAGACTACTGAAAATTCCCACATTATCATTAACTACATAAAATCTATACTTCGTCCAAACTTTGATGACATTTTTTGCAAATTTCTCCCCCTCCTTCAATAAAAATGTGCATTTTTAATTAAAAATTTTAAAAAATTCAAGAAAATGTGGAACTTTTTTGGGACAAACTAAAAAAAATCGTTTTGTCTCACAAAAGTTGAAAAAAGTCACCTGAACAAGAAACTTTCCAATTTTAAACCCCTCTTCTAAAAAAATCAACTTTAGTTTCTTCCTGCATTCCATAGTAATATTACCTAGTTAATAACATTCGAGGTTTAAAAAAGAAAATCGAAAAGAAATTATCATCACCACAATCGTATTTTTTAAGAATAACCGGATCCTAAAAAATGACAAAAAAATTGAAAAGAAAATGAAAGACTACAATATACTCAAAATCCTATATTTTTCCATTTTATATTAAAAATCAAACCAGGTCAAGTGTAATTTTTGAACAAGTGGAGTGGTTTTTAGTATTAGGTAATTTGGATATGTTGTAAGGAGGAAGGTTGAAAATTGGCCATACAATGAAAGGTAAGTTAAAAAATTCATATAAATTTAGTGAAATTTGACAAAATGTTGAAAATTCACAAAAATTTAAAAAAATGAAAAAAAAACACAGAAAACAACGTTTAAGTATTATTTTCGATCATTTACAGCTCAAAAAATAAAAGGCCTTTACAATTTAACAGAAAACCTTGCACGTTGATGCCATTTGTTTATCAAAATTATCAGACATCGAATTATAAATTGAAACATCTTAATTTTCGATATTCTGTTAAATGTCAATTTCCAATTTTTCAAAACAGAAATCCGGGAAATTATCATTTTGTAGTAAAAATTATAATTTTCAGAAAATTTTACTCATTATTAGTGAGAATTTTCATTTTCGAAAAAATAATAGTTTTTGATAAAAATTAACATTCTTATAAAATTCCATTTTTTGAACAAAATTATAATTTTAGATAAAAATTTTCATTCCCCAGAATTATTGATCACTGCCTCCAAAAATAGGTAACCATTTCCTAAAAGTAAAACATCCGAGAAATACGTCAATGCATTTCAATCGTTTTGATTCATATCAGCTTATCGAACCTATTTTAGCTCAATTTTCAAAAACGATCCTTTCCTTTTCGAAATTCGAACAGCGCTCTGGCGAATTTCCCAAATTTTTCAATCATTGTCCAAAAAATGACCATTTTTCAAAAGATTTTCGAGAAAATTATCGTTTTTTTTGGGCGAGTTCGAAGATTCCCGAAAAATGACGATTTTTGAGGTGAAAATTGACGAAATCTCGAAAATTAAAGTCCGAGACCTCCCTAATTGGAAATCGGATTTGTGATCAGAAACCTTGAAGAAATCGTAACATCAATTTCTTCGAAAATTTATTCATTTTTGATCCCCCTCCCCCTCCTTGGTATGGAGTTTTCAGGTTAAGGGTGAAAGAGAAAAAGAAGAAAGATGAAAAAAATGTTGAAAATGTCGTTTCACCAATTTTAGAATATTGCTTTCTTCACACAAGGGAGGTTTCCTAGTTCAAAGTTGAATTTTGAGCCCAAACAAAAATAAATCAAAAATAAGTATAATACCATAAAAGAACTCCATATCTAAAATTTCATGTGCTAAAGTTCATTTCTCGAATTTTGGTGAATTTTTGAAATTTCAAAATTACCTACCTTATCGCTCTGCAAAATATGAAAATTTGGTCTAATCAACGAAAAAAGTTTAAATTTGGTATATACCCTATTTTTGACCTTCCGAACCGATTAGAAGCAGTTTCGAGACGTTTTGGTGCCTCCAGAAAATTTTGGAATTTTCCAGTGCTGCGCTGGAGAAAACCCTGTAAAAATGGTCCATGTGAACTTCAGCATCTGCAATCGCAGATGAACAATATTGGTGACCTATTTGATCGATTAGAGCAGAATTTTCCAAAATTAGCAACTTCGAGTTCAAATTAATATTTTTTGGTTTACAATTTTCCAGAAAAAATTTAATTTCTAGCCAAAAAATATGAATTTGAATTCAAAGTTTTGAATTTCGGAAAATTCTGCTTTTATTGATCAAATAGACCACCAATATTGGTTACCCACGATTATAGGCGCTCAAGTTCATATGAACCATTTTTATGGGCTTTTCTCTAGCACTGGAAAATTCTAAAATTTTCTGGAGGCTTCGAGACGTATCAAAACCGCTTCCAATCGATTCGAGAGGTCAAAAATAGAGTATATTATATACCAAATTTCAGCTTTTTTCGTTGATTAGATCAAATTTTCATGTTTTGCAGTGCAATGAGGTAATTTTGAAATTTCAAAAATTCGCCAAAATTCCAAAAATGAACTTCAGTACCTAAAATTTTGGATGTGGGATTATTTTATAATGTACTTTAGATTTATTTTAGTTTGGGCTCAAAATTTTACTTTGAGTTGGAATACCTCCCTTGTCAGTCAAGTTTTCTCCATTGCTTTTTTCTACAAGGTGGTGTGAAAAGAGGGAGAGAAATGGAGACTAAGTTTTAAAAAACTAAACTAAAAAATCCATGAACTAACATCTTTTCATTTTTTAATGGGTGAAAATACTTTAGCTCCCAATCCAAATTTCAGGTGGCTGCTGAATGAAGGTGAACTGTGCCATTTTAGAAGAAGTTATGATTTTTAGTAGAAATTGACATTTATGACAATAATTGCCAATAATTTTCTGGCAAAATTACCATTTTCAAAATCAGCGATGAAAGAGAAAAGGAAAGAACGTGAAATTTTTTTTAAAATTCCATTTTACTCCTCTTATCACATAAGTAGGCACATTAAATATCGCATTCTTCCAGTCAAATCCCTTCTCCATCTCACTCCAGAAAAATAAAAATAAAAATCATAACGTCGTACAAAACATATCACTTTCTTCTAACCCTGATATTTTCAAGTACCTACATATACCATGATTTCATGACTCGTAAATCCATCTTCATTTCAATTTTACGATTAACAAGAACCTTGACCCACGTTGAAAACATCACAGCTTCTCATATGTATAATCGTTCATTGTTCAACAATAATTATTACGAAATTACCAACCACAATAGACCCCCCGATACTCATATGCACTTTGACAATACAAGAAAAATAAAACCATAATACTCACCATTTGCTCCGGAAGGCTTAGGCGGTGGCGGAGGGAACGGAGGTGGCGATAAATCTGAATCGGTCTTGGTACCATCAAACGTATTACCAGGAAATTCCACCGATGTACCGGATCCATCTTCTTCGTGCTGTAAAATCAAAGTTATTTGTTAAGGCGGCCATTCCAACCATTTCCGAATATTTTCTTTCAAACAGAAAAAAAGATAAAAGCAAAGAGTGAGCAAAAAAGAATCCCATTTATCATCTCCCCCGCAAAACCAGCGTTTTCAATTCGAAAGATGAAATTTCCCAGAAACAGCATCTGATGTATAAGATTTCCCGCACTGACTAATGATATCGGCGATTGGAGTATTGAATATTGGCTCAACTATGCGATGCAACAATTTGCCAAAAAAATTTCTCTATGCCTCGATAATGTAAACGATTGAGTCATCGGTGTTTTGAAAATTACGGTGCGAAAACTACGAACCACAATCACATTCGTGTTATGAAACATATTCGAACCGATGATGCGACGACGCGCAACGATGAAGAGCAAACTTATTCATAAATAAAACTATCGAATGTAATATCTGCCATAAATCAGTCGACAAAATCGATCCGTACTCTTTATGTTATTAAAATTACTTTTCCGGTCGAGAAACTGCATTCATATTGGTAAAAGCATCGCTGGCTGGAGATGTATAGCGAGAAATCAACTTTTCATCGATACATTAAATATTCCAATATACCAAAGTGAGCAACCGCATGCACCAGTAAGATATAAATCAAGCGAGCTCGTAGTAAATACTTGTTAGAAGTAAGCTGATTCAAGATTTTCAGAGCGTGCTAGCCTGAAAATTTTTTAAAAGGTACATATTCCAAATGAATTTTTTTTAATAAAGTGAAGCCAAAGAGCATGAGCCCCTGTGCAAAAATTTACAAATCCCCTTCTTCGCTGTAAAAATTCGAAATAACATTTTCAACTCCCCTTTCCCTCATCAAAATTTTAAAAATTGTAAGTAAATAGGTAACTAATTTTTGTTGAACCGATGAAAAAGTATCTAATTCTGCTTGAACAGAGAGGGAAAAACTTGAAAAGTGCATTTCGCAAAACATCTTGTTTTTAATAGATATTTTTTTTCAGATCAATGAAAAATTGGATAAAATAAAAATTTTATTCCTGGGAATTTTCGACGATTCTTGTAAATTTTGGAAATGTTATCGAATTAAAGAAATGACGAAATTTGAATAATTTACCAATTTCACAGCACTTCGATTTTTTTTTTACCAAAATTAATAAATAGACAACCTATGAGTAAAATGTAGAAAATTTTGCAAAATTTCAATTTTTCAACCCAATTTTTTCAATAATTTCTCATTTTTTAGAAATTCATCAATTTTATTGGAAATTTACCAATTTATTGGAAATTTTTTCGATTTTTTTTTCTTTTTTAATATGGATATGTTACAGTGATAGTGCCAAGCTATGAAATAGAAGTCAAAATTTTTGACCTTAAATTTTCACATTTAATTTTTCACGTTACTCATATTAATGACATTTTGTTCAACATGAAAAAACAAGAAAAATAACGAATTGATAAACATATCTACCCACAAATGACATTTTGTTAGACTTTTTGAGAAATTATGCCCAAATTGAGATTTTTTGGGACACTCACTGACATATGTCCAAATTGAGGGGTTTTGGGACACTACGTCCAAACTGGGAGTTGTATGATTTTCTGTACAAATCGGGATTTCTTGGATTTCATAGCCAAATTGGGGGTTTTGGGACACTATGTCTGAATTGAATTTTTTGGGACACTGTCTAAATTTTTACTTTCAAAGACATTATGTCCAAATGAATTTTTTAAGGACATTATTTCCCAATTATTTTTTTTTGAAACACCCTGTTCAAAAGGGCTTTGGGTCACCATGTCCATACCTAGAGTTTTTGGTATACTTTGTCAACGCAAATTGAGATTTTTGGGACAGTATGTCCAAATTTAATTTATTTAGGACACAATGTCCCAATTGAATATTTTGGAACATAATGTCCAGATTGAATTTTTTGGCACATTATCTAAATTTTTATTTTCAAATACATACGTTATGTTCCAAATGAGTTTTTTTAATAAGGACATGTCCTAATTTTTTTTTTGAAACCCCCGGGTCAAAAGAATTTTGGGGTAACCATGTCCATATCGAGAGTTTCTGGTATACTTTGTCAATATGAATTGAGGGTTTTGGGACAGTATGTCCGAATTTCATGTATTTAGGACACCATGTCCCAATTGAATTTTTTGAAACATTATGTCCAAATTTTCAAATTGTATTTTATGGGATACTGTCCAAGTTGAGGGGTTTTGGGACATCATGTCTAAACCTAAAAAGTCGCTCAAGTTATGACGTAAAAAGTTGAGGAAAATTTTACAAAAGATAAAAAAACACCTTAAAATTAAACGAGTGAAAAATTGTTGAAATTTTCACATATTTTTTTTTAAATTGAACAAATTTTGTAAAAAATATTATTTAAAAATCGCAAAAGAATTTGAAAATAGGGCTAAAATTATCAATAATTTATAAAAATCGCAAAAAACTTTTTAATCGTCGAAATATATGTGAGCCTGGATATATAAATCACCCTTGGATGTCAAAAATTGGTTTTTGAGTTGAGGTTTCCCCTTAACTCTACTCATTCTGAAAAGTCCAAAATCAGTGTCAACTCAGAAACCAATTTTGGACACCTAAGGTTGGTTTCTATATCCAGGCTCACAATCTGATGGGCTAGTCGAATTTGTCATCTCAAACGCACACAAATACCAAGTTTTTCAAAATTAGAATTTTGAGGCGGTTTTATAATCGAAAAACTCGTTTTTTGTCATTTTAACCAAAAATGTCCAAGTTTGGGAAGCGATGGCTCAGCCCCCTGAGGTCCAGGGGGCCTCAAATTTTTTGGGGAGTACTTCTACACCTACAGAACCCTTTACGTGAATTTGAGCGAAATCGGTGCAAAACAATTTTTTCTTTCGCAAAAGGTCCACCAACACCCCCTCCCCCCAAGGACTGGGGCAGCGCGAATTTATCACATACTCTGGACATTATATAGAAGCTTTTCCAGCAAAAAATTGCGATTAACATATTTGTCTTTTTTCAAAGTGTATTTCTCAAGTATGTACTAGGTAAAACGACCGATTTATCGATTTTTCAAACGTCTCGTATAGGATAGGCAACCACTCGAAAAATTTGAAAAAATTCTGAGTGGTGTAAAACAGAGTGAGAAACATAAAAATGATTTTTTTTCATACCACCCGCCAAAATGGTGTCCCCAGGGCGCTTTGAAATTTTCGAGGTTGAATTTAAGGAAAAAATTTCAGGGTACTCCTCTCGAGTACCTCTACATATGTGCCAAGTTTGACAAAAATCGGTTGAAAACTCGCGGAGATAGAATTTTTAGCTTGAAAATCACGTAATGTATTTTGAGGCCCCTGTCCGGGGGGGGGAGGTGTGGTAAAAATTCGTTTTTGCACTCTAAAATCATCTTCTACGAAGGCAAGTCGAATGGCATAAAAATTTTGTCAAAGTTTCACCAAGGGCCAAATGACTCCCAAACCACACCAGAGCCTTTTACGACATTTCAACACTAGTTTTACTTCACTCAAGGTCACTTCTACAGAAGAACAGATTTTAATGTTTTTTGAACCACGTTTAGAAAATTTTTAATAATAAAGGGATGCGATCAAACATTTTTTAGAAAATTTTTCACAATTTTTAATATTTCTATTATTTTACAATCTTGGCGAAATTTTACTGTTTTTTAAAAATATTTTAGAAATTTTGATCAGATTTTTACCCCCAACCCCTCTCATCCCCTGAAGGATTAGCATCGAAATGGCGGCGATTCCCTCATTATACCATCGAGGGAAATCCGTGAAAATTTTTTGAGCAAAATCTAAAAACCAAAGGTCAACCCCTGCTCGAGTTGAGGTGGAATGCGCCAGCAGCAAAGATTACTTTATGACCATTGGAAATAAAATCGCATTAAAAATCGTGTTTTTTATGCGAAAATGAACGACTCTTCGGGAGCGAAATTCGTTAAATGAATTTAAGTGAGAAAAATTCATTAGAACAGTTAAAGGCTTATCTAGTTATGGGACCACAAAGGGACGAGGAAAAAAATGGTTTGCTAAACGGTGACCGGTACGATAACTGTTTTCCAACGACAGATACAAACTTTTCGCAGGCTCTAGTTTGAAAAGCTTTTACGTTTGGAGGCTTTCTGAAGGATTGTCGTTTTTCTTCTTTAAATTTAGGTCATTCAACTATGAAACGCTCTTTTGCAAACTGAGAAAGATTTTCGGGTAAACCGCAGCGAGCGGGCGCGGATTTACGAAGACAAAATAATTGGACAGGTGTAGTTTATTGTAAAAGTTTACAAAGCTCGGATTTTATTATTCGAATTGTTCGACGAAAGTTGATTTATACGTAATAATGTCTTTATATAAAGTAGTATTTATTTCCGTCGTCAAATTTTCGCTCCGTTACAAATATTTGTTAAGCTTTGAAATGTAATCAGAGGAGAATACAAGTTCGACGTTTGCCGGTTTACTTATTTAGGTATCTGCTCGTTCGTACTGGTACCTCTCTCGCGCTCCAGTTCTTTATACCGATTCGTCATTACACAAGGATTAAATAAGAGAGAAGTCCTTTTACTTTGCTAACTATACGTAATTCCGGTAATTCGTTTATCCTGCGTACTTGAATACCTACTGTATTTAGTTTCTTATTCTTCGCGTTTATTATACCTCGACTGTTTTACAAACGAATGGCAATTTACCATCGAGCTAGGTTATGCAGTTGCTACGAGATGCTTAGGAATTGTAGAGATGTATGGGTAAGTAGGGACTATCGCACCTTTAATTAAAAATTACCCGGTGATACATACGTCAGAATGAACCAAAAGGTGTTTTTAGAGAGGAAATGTAGCCTAGGTAATTTTATTCTGTTTACGAGCCAGTTGTGGTAGTAAATCTGATATCATCCTTCGAGATGAAATATTCATATTAACGTGTCGAAAATAGAGCAGCTTTTAATTATTGATGTCCGCCCTGGCTCGAATCGCCTACACGACTGGATAAAATTATCCGTTAGTTTCGCCACAGGGTGGAAGAGTGCTTCAAAGCAGTAGGATTTTTACCGAATAAATTTTTACTTCGAGGAAGAACTGGAGTGAAAAGATTGACAGGGTGGTTTTCATTTCAAGTATGAAAAAATAGTTTGTGAGATGGGAGGGGTGGAGAGAGAGGAGGTGATGGAAAAATTATATTTTTGGCTTGGATTGGAATAATTTGAAAAATTGAGATTAGTGGTGTGAAAATATTGAATTTTTGTTTTAAGTAAAAATCTGACTAGAATTTTTTTTAAATAGTAAAATTTCGTCAAAATGTGCCATTTTGTAAAATTTTGTAAAAGTAATAAAAATATTATAAAAATTGATTGAAAATTTTCTAAAAAAATGTTTAAAATATCATATTTTCTTATACTTGTCATTTGAAATTTTGTAAATGTGGTTCAAAAAACATTACAATCTGTTGTTTTGTAGAAGTGTGGTTTTGAATGAAGTAAAACTACGCAGTTGAAATGTCATAAAATTTCTCAAAATATCTTGAAATTTGTGGGATAATTGAAAAATTCATTGACAATTTTATGAAAAATCAGCAAAATTATAGTGAAAGTACTAAAATCATGGTGAAAATAATTAAAATTTAAAAACCGTAAAAAAATTATTTGAAAAGTATGAGAATCGTTTAAAATTTCCTAAAAATTGTAAAAAACATTATTAAATTGTTGAAACGAGATAAAAATGATCCAAAAATGTCGTGAAAAGTAATGAAAATTCTTTACTTAAAAGGTTATAAAAATTATTCCCTACCATTTTCCCAAATCCATTTTCCTGAATGGCCATTTTTCCGAATGACCAATTTCCCGAATCCCATTTTCCCAAATACCTACTTTTCCCGAATACCAATTTCTCGCATACCTAATTTTTCCGAATACCTTAAGACAGCTTGTATATTGAAAACGAGGAGGAATGTTTGCCGAAGTTTTAAATTTCAGGGGTAAAAATCGATTTCTTGAAAATTTTTGTAATTTTGTTTTGTAGCATTGAGTGCAGAGTTCAGGGACGAAACTCTGGCCGAAATCTCGGGAAGAGGAGGAGGGGAGGGGAGGGAAAACCTAAATTCAATCGACTCATTTTTAAAAAGAGAGAAATTTCCAACCAGTCGTACAGAAATCAAAAAACAAATAATCGTGATTTTTCGTGCTACTTTTTTAAATCTCCCCCTCCCCTCCCCTCCCCTCCCGAAAAAAATATATTCCTTAATGACTCCTTCTCTTCTAAAAAATTGGGAAAATTTTGAAAATTTCATTCAAGATTACCACATTTAGATATTTTAAAACTTTTTTCACCCCCCTGACCTGTATACAGTGTCTAGTACAATCAAGTTCGAAAGCTTTATCTAAATAGTAAAAGTTAATAAAAAATTAAAATTGTTATTCGAGAAAATGGGATTCGGGATTTACGTATTCGGGAAAATGGATTCGGGAAAATGGTAGGGAACGTATAAAAATAGTTAAAGAATGTTTGTTGAGACAACAAGTTGAGAAATTTCATCAATTTTGAAGAATAAAAGGCAAATTGTTGAAATATTTTTAACAATCTTTCTTATTTTTTCAGTGTAAGTACCTACTATATGAGCTTCATTTTAGTAAAATTTGTATTTTTAAAAAAAAAATTTTGAAATAATTTCTTGAATTTTTAATAATTTGAACAATATAATTAGATATTTATTTCGATAGGTAATTAAAAAGTTTTTTGACGATTTTCCCGAATTCTGGATAATTTTAGCTCTATTTTCAAATTCATCTGCGATTTTTAAACCATAAATTTTTACAAAATTTGTTCAATTTAAAAACAATATGTGAAAATTTCAACCATTTTTCATATTTTTCGTTTAATTTTAAGGTGCTTTGTGGTGTTTTAAAAATTTTCCTCAACGTTTTACGTTATAACTTGAGCGATATTTTTAAGTTTAGACATGGTGTTCAAAAATCCCTCAGCTTGAACACTATCCCAAAAAATACAGTTTGGAAATTTGGACATGATGTTCCAAAAATATCAAACCCCTTTTGAACAGGGTGTTTAAAAAAAATTAGGACATAATGTCATTGAAAAAACTCATTTGGGACATAATGTCTTTAAAAATAAAAATTTAGATAATGTGCCAAAAAATTCAATTTGGACATTGTGTCCTAAATAAATTTAATTTGGACATACTGTCCCAAAAACCTCAATTTGCATTGACAAAGTATACAAAAAACTCTAGATATGGACATTGTTGTCCCAAAGCCCTTTTGAACAGGGTGTTTCAAAAAAAATTGGGGAATAATGTCCTTAAAAATTTCATTTGGGACATAATGTCTTTGAAAGTAAAAATTCAGACAGTCTCCTAAAAAATCTCAATTCGGGCATACAAACTGTCATTATATTAGTTCTGTGAAAATTTAGATGTTTTTTTCCTAACAAACCACACATCACCGATAATTTTCCATTTTTTTTAAATTTTGGCCCTACTGATAGGAAGGTTCAGAGGGATTGGATGAAAAAAATGAGCACATAATCAAACTCGGCGCCTTTGAATTAGTAAAAATCGATTTGTTGCTTTACTTTTTCCATTTTTCTGAATTTTAACCAAAATTGAGGACCTCTGTACCCCCATAGAGGTGTTGAGATTCCACCTTGAAAAGTGATTAGTTGAAGAATACATAAAAAGTTATCCTCACTGTAATTTTTTCAGATTTTTAAGTGGTAACCTTCATCTTTTGTTCTCATCATGAAAGTTGAGCTTTCATTACAAAAGTTCAACTTCGAACTTTTCAAAATGTGATTATCAATTTTGAATCTTCTTTTGATTCTTTAGAAACCCGCACAAACAGATTCATCTTAGACCAAATCAATTTCGAGATATGAGCCTTCAAAGTTGAGCTGTTTCCCAAAAAGTCCTAATTGTACGAAAATTACAAGAGCCACTTCTTTCCCCATCCCCTTGAAGAATTAGGATCGAAATGGCGGCGATTCCTTCATCACACCAGCGAGCGGAACCCGTAAAAATTTTTGACCAAAATCGAAAGACCTAAGTTCAAAACTTACTCGAATTGACATGTAATGATCTTACTGCCTACATACACCGAAATCTTGAAAAACTCGATCGTTTGTTATATTAGGTGATTTATCGAATCGAATATAGAGGCTGAAAAGTATACGACCAGAAGTTGGCCCATTGATATGGTACTTGGAAGAAATACAATTTTCAATTTATTTTCGTAATCCTGTAAATTTTCAACTCGCCTTAAACGTAATCCTCTCTTATATACGAATCCGTCCAACTCGATCAAACCGTGGTTTGCGGCATTTCGCAAGACGAAGGTACTTTGTGTAAAATTTACGAGTAGGTAAACCGATGCCCCGCAGTCTTAAAATCCTTTCTTCGTCGATACAACGGAATCACCATAAACCAACGACATAATTTCAGAACACCCTGTATAAATCAATCAGTAAGACTCAAGGCGACTAAAAGACGCTGCAGAACTCTTCCCATATTTTTTTTTTCAGCATAAAATTCCACCTCGTATAGAAATAAAATTAGCCGGAGCTTAGCGAGCTGGAGGTACTTTTCAAAAGCCACAGACTTTCTGCTTCTGCAGCACTTGTGCGTTAAAATGCATCCAACACATACGAGCTAAAAGGAAACCTTTGGCTTTATTCGTATTCGAGAATATATTCTCGACGTCTACGTAAGGAAATGAAAGTTGAAATTTCATAAACACGAAGATTAAACATCGGTTTTATTAAAAGTAAATATCACTTCCACCAAATCCAACGTTACAAACGTTCTTAAACGTGTAACCTTAACCAAACATCGTTCTTCGATTTCCTTTCGCCAAATCATCTCACTTCGTAAACGAAAATTTTGATTCCCTTCCAAAGCTTCTTTATGCATAGTCAATCGAAAACACCGAATAATATCGTCGACATCGCTGCTGGGAAATGAAAAATGCACAAAACGATAGCAGAACGCGAAACAAACCTCTTGGAATAAAAAAACATCACACTCTCGATAGAAAATACTAAAAATTGACTTTATCAGCATGTTGAAAAATATTAAAACGAAAACTTTTTATCAATAAACTTAAATGATTTGATTTTACTGCATGAAGCAGGAGAAACAGCATAGATACAAAATCATAACACGTTTCCGCTGTTTGTGAAGCATTAGCGCAATTTTTTTGGCATATTTACTTTCTCATCTATGCGAATTCAACGTAAATTCTCGTGTGCCTTCAATCAATAATTTCATATACATTTGACATACCTAGTGCGGGATGAAAAAAATACCAACTTCTCTACATGACGCAATGTTTACCTCACTTTTAACCAAGTCTCGTGTTCAATTTTTCGCGCTGCAGTAGACGGGCGCTGTTATTTTATAAATTGGAAAAAATATGTGTTCAAATTCGTAAAGATTAGTTTTTTCCCATTTTTTTTTTTTTGAAACGTGAAATAACCACTTTTTCGCGGGTAAAGTTATACAAATATTTTCACTTTTGTGGTAAAGTAAGAGGAGGAGAAGAGAAGGGAATCGAAACGTAATAAATAAATTATTGATTTTTGGAATAAAAAATTAGAACTTTTCGGAAGAGTTTTTGCTTTCAAAAATGAAAATATTGTTTATTTCCTAAATCGATTGTTTTGAAAGGTTCACTCAAATTCGGATTTATATCCAGGTTATTTTTTAAAAGAATTTTAAAATCATTCAAAAAATATTTAATATTTTGTTCTAATTTTGGGATTTTTTCATTCTTTTTTTATTCAAAATATGTCTTCAAAAAATCCTTATTCAAAAATCTATGCCCAATACCAACAAAAAATTACAAAAATTTTACAGGATGACTCAGAAAGTATACGTATCCTTCGAAAACACATAATAATTATGGTGGTATGATACCACAGACATTTCCTCTTCTTTTTCATCAATCAAGTCGAGTTTTGTTTATTTGTCTTTCTCGTAACCTTTTCTCTTACTCCAAAAGTCAGTTTCAAGTTCTTTACTGGTAGTTTGCTCCATTTAGTTTGCCACGTCGTCGTTAAAAAATCATGTTTTTATTCTGAAATTTTCATGTTTGTTGTAAAGTTCCCTAATTTAATCTGTTTTCAGGTTGTTTCCGAATTTGCTCTTTAGTCGGTCAGTAAATAAAGTGACTTGGATTTTCTCTCCAAAATTTACCATAATTTTTATTGATTCTGCTTTCTACACATCCACAGATCTTAGTTCAGTTCTTCTGCATTTTCAATCTTCAGTAATTCAAATTTCACAACGTCTCGCAATTTCTTTTTAAATCAGTCCCTTTCTCGACCTTTTCACAATATCGTCTCATTTTTCCTTCCATTCCTTATCGTGTTTTAATTTTTCATCGTAGATTTTATTTAGTAAATTTATTTATAATTCTGAATGAAAACAAAAAAAAGTCCTCCAGTTTTCAACAAAAGCCACTATCGAGTATCGAATCGAAATTGCATGATTTTTTTATAGGGTCCATACAGAGAATCTGGATTTCCCGACTTCAATTATTTTTCGAAAACGTTATATGCAAGTAGTAAGTACTTATAGATAGGTACATGATACACTATAAAATCATGCGAGTAAAAATTATTAGTAGATTAGTTGATTTAATGATTTTTTTCTGAAAAATCGAAGTCATGTCATAAGTTATTCATTATTGTCTCTGTTCTCCAGTCTCAAGGCATAAATCAAGGGAAATTCCAGAAAATTGTGAAAATTTTAATCTAAAAAATTTGAGGCGATTTCTCATTTCTGATGTTTTTTTTTCTTGGGATACGAAAAATTAATATTCTCATTTTATTTTCACCTTGTTTCAGAAATAAAAAAAGAATTTTTTAATTCAAAAATAAAAGAAGGACAGCCGTCCTATATCAAGCTTTATCAAGACATTATCACATTTCAAGAAAAAGATCATTTTTTTGGTCAAGATGAGTTTCTAAGACACTCGTCGCAGGACAAATTGTACAAAAAAGTTCTTAAAAATTTCAAAAAAGTAATTTTCTATTTTTTTCTACTCAATCTGGACAAAATGTTCCAGAATAATTGTCACATTGTACAAAAAATTGAAATTTTTCGTCACGATGAGTTTTATGAAACCTACCACAGGACAAACTGACCATTTTTTGTCACCAGTAACATGACATTTTTCCTAGGACAAGCTGTACCAAAACATTTTTACTTTTCTGTCACCAATTCCATGACAAACGTCGAAGGGCAGCTGTCTCAAAACAAATGTCACAATTCACAAGAAATTTGTCAATTCTCCAAAATAATTACCCCAATTTTAAAAGAATTTAAAAAAATTTTTGTCACCAATTTCATGAAATTTGTTATAGGACATTCTGTCACGAGATAATTATCACTTTTCACAAGAAGTTGCCATTTCATTGTCACCAGACGGTAGAATGTGACTAATTCATGGTATCTACTGGACGAAAATTCATGCCATTTTCTGAATTTTTCTTGCCAATTTCAAATCATTTTTTTGTTTTAAATTTGCCCCAAAAAACAATTTTTATCCTTCTATTAAAAAATTCAAGAAAAGAGAAAAACGTTGAAAATCCAACCATTTCCTGGATTTTCTTGTTTTTCTTGCCAGCAGACACGATCGATGTAATTATATGCACATTAGGGTGGAGTGAAAAAAAAAAAAACATATCTTGGATTTTACCAAATTTGGTGGGATGGTTTACTTTGAGTCGGGGACCTACTAAAAAATTTTCGAGCTTCCTAGGGGCAAGGGGAGGGGGGAACAGGAGGTGCTCAAAGTGCACCTCCTTTTGAAAAAAACGCTACATTTTGTGTTTTTTAGTCAATAGTCAGGTCTCAATCGTACAAAAAAATGCTTCCGCGCGAAATTCCTGTTAAAATTGATTTTATGATTGATTCTTGTTCTGGACACTAAAACAAAGAAATTAAGCCCGTATTGCCCTTTTCCCCCTCCCCTCTCCCCAGAGTCCACTCACCAACATTTCAAACGCGTGTATTGCCTTATCTATGGGTCGTAATGAAAAAACGTTCAAACAAAAGTTGTTTCTCAACACCTAATATACATTTTAATTTCTTATCAAAATCCATTTTGGAGCAACTCCAGCCCCCCCCCCCCTCAAATTTGAAAATAAAACAATTTTCAGAAAAATTCAAAATCACGTTTTCTTCATTTTAAGCGAAAATTTTCAGAGATACGGCCAAATTTGTAACCACAAAAAGTATTCAAAATTGAATTTCCTTTCCAATGAACTTTATCACGACCATTTTCACCAACGTTTCCCGACAAGGTGGATCTCTCCTCCTCCCCCTTATCTCAAAAGTTGGACTCACGAAAAAAATTGAACAATTTTTGTCTTCCGATATCTATTGCATAATTTCATTTATTATCGGAATTCATTTTGGAGCAAATTTTGTTCGTGGGTCCAACTTTTGTGAAAACGAGGAAGGGGGAGAGGTCCACTCTGTCGGGAAAAGTTGGTGAAAATGGTCGTGATAGAGCTCATTGGAAAGGAAATTCAATTCTGAATACTTTTTGTGATTACAAATTTTGTCGTATCTCCAGAATTTTTCGTTTAAAATAAAAAAAACGTGATTTTGATGTTTTCTCAAAAATATTTTGTTTCTAAATTTGGTGGGAAGAAGTTGCTCCAAGATGAATTTTGATGAGAAGTGAAAATGTACATTAGGTGCTGAGGAACAAATTTTGTTTGACATTTTTTTCATTACGACCTATAGATAAGGCAATACACACGTTTGAAATGTTGTGGGATGGACCCTGAGGAAAGGGGGAGGGGAGAAAAAAGGCATACAGGCTCAATTTCTTTGTTTTAGTTTCCAGAACAAGAATCAATCATGAAATAAATTTTAACAGGAATAGCGGCGGATGTACGATTGAGACCTGATTATGATTGAAAACAAAATTATTGTGAATTTTTCAAACGATAAAAAAATTAATTCGAGGTCAACGTCAATTCCATAGTGTAGCAGTCACAATTCGTAACTGGCTGCACTGACATACAAAATTTTCTAAAAAAATTCCCGAAATATAAGGGAAGGTGGGGCAGAATGCACCAACCTAGGCCAAATGTTCTGTCAAATCTATTCAAATTGATCAAATTGTTTGATTCTTACAACAAATTAAGTTCAAACATTTACCTTTCAATTCGCTGAAAAAATTCCATTTTGGTGCATACCTCAACCCTACAGAATTTTTTGAATTTTTTTCACTTTTTTTGCATCCTGTCCCACCCATTTCAAAAATTTGACAATCCCCCCTCCTCCAAAAAGCAATTGGAAACAAATCCAGCCATCACCTATCAATCTTGCACCACCATCACCATCAAAAGCAAACCCATCACCATACCAAATTCTCAAACATACATTGTTCTTACATTACACCAAGCCATCACACATTTAAATATAATTTATGCACACATAAACATTTATAAACTAGCAATAGTAATCCGTGTCTGGCTTTAATTCCGGTCAGTCAAAGTTTACATGCGGGGTATATACGATTAAAACTTTGTTAGTAGGTAGCTAGAGAAACCGAGTAAGTATATTTAGTAGTGAGCAATTCGAAATGAAAATGTTAGTTGTCCATTCGATTTTAGTAGCCAGGTACGAGTATGTTTCAGAACTTACTAATATTTCAACGTTATGCGAGTCAACATCGTTAAACTCTGTGGTTTGGTCGCCAGAACCCGCATCAAAGTCCTAGAAACAAGTAGGTTTTACCTTTTAGAAATTGATAAAATACGCTTAAAATATCGAATTATATGTAACATTGATCAAAGCAGCCTTCCAGGTATACAAACGTAGGTACCCTGTGACAAAGCTAATTTAGGTATCTAAAATACACACAACAATTATAAACTTATATATGTACCATAGGCACGCAATCAGCTCGAGTTTACCTTACGCAATAAATTAAAGAAATGCTAGAATGGCGACGTATTCCAAGTCTAAAACTGGTATAAAACTCGCAATAAGATCATTTTTAGGCTCCGCGGCCCGAATCGTTTTAATTCAAATACTCCAACGATAAAGTAATCTAAACACTAACACACCGACGATAAAAACTAATTCCAAGTAGTAAAACTTCTTTGTATAAACGGGGGTACAAATTTACGACTTTATATCGAGTTCGGGCGTTTTTGACACTTCGATTATAAAGCCATTAACCGCGACATATTTCGGTTTCCTCGGTGCTTTCCCGGTTTCTCTATTTTTTCCCATCGTAGCTGCCTTTTGATAAACCCAAAACCTCGACGCGACGGTTGATTGGTACCCGACAATTACACATCTCGACGATGACGACCGACTTGACCAATGTGAATTTATGCACTTCGCGTTTAATGAAACTTTATTAATATTTTCAACCGAGCGATAAAAATACAAGTTTAGTGGACCATTACGAAAAGTATCATAAAATGAAGACAACTACGACATTAACGTCATTAACAACAATAAAAAAAAAGTTTCAACAGATAAATAACCATTTTCATGGAATCGTAAAATTCAATGTAGGATGTGTTACATCTGCACCGTTCTCGTAGTTTTTCATATTTTCACCACTGCGCGATTTTACTTTTAGCCAGCATCCTGCTCATCTTTGCGCCCGTATTTTTTTTCTCTCCTGAGCTCAAATTGTATACCGATGTCGGACGAAAGAGGGTGGTTCGCGAACGGTTTCAGTTTCAGTGTGTACGAGGCGTACACGTTGCTACGACTCGATATTATATTTTATCGGCGATTCAAAACGTTGTAGGTACTTTTCAAAGATACTGTTTATAGTTGAAGCACGGGGCACAGGGGATTTTTCTTCTCTCTTTAAAGAATACTAAAATGGCAGCTGAAGCAGAGAATTCAAATGTACGCCTGGTATAGTATCCGTAGGTACCTATAGTGGATCTTGCTGTGTAGGTATTTTCCATGTCTAAGTACGTCGCTATAAAAAAGTTTACCGAGGGAAATTTTTACCCAGGTATGTAGTGTGTACATTTGGTATCGAAGTTTTGTGCTGAGTGCTGTGCCAGTCTATGGCGCTTATTTCATGCGAGTAATTCGCCCTTTGCAGCGGTGATATTCCGTCAACATGTAGGTAAGTATCTGAATTATACTTCCGAGAAGTTTTATTCGTTAAAATGACATAAAACCAAAGGTATATTTGCCTGGAGTTAGTATGACTACTTTCAGAATGAAGAGAAGTGAGGCAAGGGTTGGAAAAGACTTTCGAAGAACAAAAGGGGTGAAAATGGACTTGTAGTCAAATTACTTACACAGGGGCGAAAGTTGGGCAAAAATCACGAGGGGAGGGGGTGAAAAGGAGAAATTTGTCGATTCGTATTCTTTAAAAAAAGAAAATTTGCCGACCAGTTGTACGGAAATAAAAAAAAATCGTACTTTTTTCGAGCTACTTTTTTTGACTTCAAAAAAAACTATACAGCGGAAGTGAAAGTGAGCCCAGGGCAATAAAAATTTTCGGACTCCCTCCTCCCCAAAAAAAATTTTGAAAATTAATTTTTCAAGCGTTTTTGCATATTTTTTTTGGTTCTGCCCTTTTTATTTGATCTTTTTCAAGAAAAAGCTTTTTTAGTAAAGAAAAAAAGAAATTTTGTTCTTTTTTAGCAAATTTTCTCCAAATAAAATGGAAAATAGAAATTTCAAGCCCCTCACTACATCTTCAAAAAATGTGAGCCCGGTGCAAATGCACCCTTTGTACCCCCTCTAGCCGACTCTGGGCCTCCTCCCCTTTCCAAAAAACGAAAATTTTTGAAAATTCCATACGAGATCACCACTAAGTCCTGAAATGAATGAGGAGAAATTTTTCTACTTCAAGATGGGTATTTAATTGCCTGGGATGGCAGAGAAGAGGGTTTGAGTTAAAATCTAAAACTCTTATCATTTTAAAAATGACTTGTGTACATTCATCGAGCCCGAGAGAACAAAGGCGAAATTTCTCAAAAAAAAAGACATTCAAAAGCTGAAAATTCTTCACTTTTTTCAATCAATATTTCAATATTGAATGAGAGGCCAAATTCTAAACTCATATCCATTATTTACTTTAAGCTTCATTATGCCCGAACGAAAGTGAGGGTTAAAATTTGAAAAATTGATAATTTTCAGAAAAAACATATAATTCGTTTTCTAATACTTACATAGTTTGTAATTAGAAAACATTTCATTATTTTGGAGTAAAAATTTCGTGCTTTTTGAAAAAAAAAATTACGAGCTTTCGTGTTTCTTTTGTGTTTTCAAGTTACATAGGTACTAGCAAAAAATGTTTTTTTCTTATTTGGTGTTTTTTCGAGTTAGTTTGCAACAAAACTTGCTATATTGCTATATTTTTTGAAAAAAATATTGAAATTGTTATAAAGACGAAGAAAAGTTAGATGAAATTTTACAATTTTTTTTTAAAAATACAATGATAAGAAATATTCAAATTGAGAGAAAATTTGGGAAAAATCGCAAAAATGGTAAAAATTGATGCGAAAAAAAATTAATAAATTAATTTAATACGTAATAAATTCTACAATTATTACTAAGAATATTTATTGAAAAGAATTTGCTTGAGAAAAATGATGCAAGTGAAAATATCATTTCAAGAAAAAGAAAGTTGAAGATAAGAACTGAAGAAACTAATAGAAACCCAGACAAATTTTTAGAAACCACAAAATGAATCTATACAAAGGCGCAAAAACTGTAGAAATGAATATAAAAGTTCCATTTTAAGAGAATGAAGTAGATTTTCATAAAAATACGTCGCGTCGCGGTCGTTGAAAGTACCTACTAAAATTTGACATACCTATCCATACCTCATTTCACGTATCAATTTCTTGAAAAGAACAATTAATTTATTCAAAAAATTTGCTTAAAATGTAAAAAAAATAAAATTGTGACCTGGACTACGAGAAGGTACCTAAGGCCGGAAAACTTGATTTTCATTTCTCGATCGAAATGTATAGAATAAAGAACGTCCTTTCCAATGAAATAAACCGCAGTCTCCAATTCAAAAATTCCAAAAAAAAGTACATTGTAAAAAAAGAAATATTGGCAACTAAAGATGGAAATTGAACTTTGAACTTCCGGCTGAAATATATCGAAAGATTAGCTTTTTTAAAAAAAACTGATTGTACTCGATAGAAAGGAAACTTTACGCTCTACAATTTATCTTCTATTCATTTTCTTCGTAGAAGCCTTTAAGCTTTACTCAGAAAATTGACTTCAAGTCTTAAAAGTCATTAAAATCTTTCAACAAAAAATTCAAATTGTGAAAATGTTTTCTCGAAAAGTTGGTTGATGTGATGAGGCACCTTTCCATAGACTAGGTCACAAATAAAAAGAAGTTGAAGGAATATTTAAAAAGTTTTTGAAATGGGAAAATGAAGTTGAATTGCTGTAAAAACAATTGAAAAAAGGGCAAAAAGCGACAAAATGTCGAAAAATTGGATTAAAATTTAAAATGTTTAAATTACAAAAAAATTGTCGATTTTACTTGAAAATTGTACGAAAGTAAAGGGAAAGTTAACGAAATACCAAAAATATTGTTTAAATGTTTTCAAAAATTGTTCAAAATGCATAAAATGATGCTAAAAATGTCAAAATACTATAAAAATTGTACATAAAATTCAATTTTTTCTCGATATTCGACTGATTTTTACCACAGTTTTCCAACAATATGTAATTGGTGTTCTATCCCCCCCCCCTTTTCATGAAAGATTTTGGGGCTAAAAATGATCTGGCTGAGATGATTTTTTTTTGATTTTCTGGACTTACGAGAACGATTTCCCCCAGTTTTTCGACTCAATACAAGTATGTATTTTCTCAAAACAAGGTTATCATGTTCAAAAAACTTTTTGACTCAAATTTGATTTTTTTTAGCTACAATCGCATAAAAGAAAAAATTTCAAAAAAATTGTTGAACTTTTTTAAAAATTGTACGAAAGCAAAAGAAAAAGTTGAAGAAGTATGTACCACAAAAATTGTTTGAAATGTTGTGAAAATTGTTTAAAATGCATAAAATGATGCTATAAATGTCAAAATATTATAAAAATTATACTTAAAATTCAATTTTTTCTAAACATTTTAACTGATTTTTGCCACAATTTTCCAATAAAAATTAGTGTTTCCTCCAGTGGCGTCGTCAGAATCTAAAATGGGGGGGGGGGAGGGCACAAAAGGGGCCGTGAGTTGGACAACTTTTTTTACTTGAAAAAATTGGATTTTAAATGCCCAAAAAGACATTTTTTTATGTTTTAATGCTTTAACAATCCTTGCGTGATGTAAGTGTAATGCAACATTACAAATACAACATAATTTTTTTTGGGGGCAGACTTTCTTAGGGGTGCCTGCCCCCCCAGGCCCTTCCTTGACGACGCTTCTGGTCTTCTCCAGGGTGTCTAACAAAATTTCAAAACCCCAAAACAGGACAAACAGGACCTTCAACAGGACCTTTAAAAAATCGGTTCTGATCGATTTTGTACCCCCCCCCCCCCCCCCAAAAAAAATCCTATTCTGGCAAAAAAAATTGAAACGAATTTTTTCAATAATTGTTAGAAATGAGCAAAAAATTTATTTTAAAAATTCAAGGACAAGAAAGATAGAATAAAAACAAATCTTATCCTGTATATAAAAAACAAGAACGAACATTATAGTCGGTACAACGAAAGAAGGCACTTTTCCCCTACTCGGATCATAACGCGGAAACCAACGACGCGCGTTGATTTCAAATTTCGTCCAATCATAACTCAACGTTTTCAAATTTTGTGGTGGGAGAACGTAGGGGAAAAGTGCCTTCTTTCGTTGTACCGACTATAGATAGTAATACTAAAAAAAAAGTTCCAAAAAAATTAGTTATTTTTTAATTTTTTTAAATTTTTTTTCAATCACGATCATTTATTGAAATTTTTTTTCTATTTTGGCGGGTGAAATTTCAAAATTGTTACAAAACAGGACTTTTCACTGAAAAAGCCTCAAAACAATACAAAAACAGGACAAACAGGACCACTCAGCCCAAAACAGTACAAACAGGACGAACAGGAGTTGTTAAACACTCTGTTCTCCCTCCTTTCTTCACAGAGGATGTTGGGACAAAAAAATTATTTGACTGAGATGAATTTTTTTTCTGATTTTTTGAACTTACGAGTACGATTTTCTCCATTCCTTCGTCTCAAAACAAAGATTTTCTCAAAACAAGGCCATAATTTTCCAAAAATTTTCGACTCGAATTTAATTTTTCTGGCAAGAAATGCAATTTTATCATTACTCAGGAAGGTAAACTCAGGCATCATAGCGAAATTTGGTGGGAAAAAAGTAACTATAGTAACCCAATTTGGGAAAAAAAGTAACCAATGTATTACCAAAAAGTAACCAAAAACTCAATTTTTAATGGTAAAATTTGTAAAAAAAAAACAAAACAAAACATGTACGTACTTAATGCAATTATTATAACTTATAAGCGCTCCCAGAAATTATGTAAGGGAGGGGCTGAGAATTGGAGAAAAATGGGGTGAGAGGGGGGTAAAAATTCGTAACAAACTTCAAAATCTATTTTTACAGTAGTGCTCGTAAAGTCAGGTTAATTTCAGTGGACAGATGAAAAAATGTAATACAGATAAAAGCGAAGAAAAACTGAAAAATTGAAAGAATTCTCTAAATCTGAATCAGTGAGATGAATATAAATGAAAATCAGTGATTCGCATTGATCGTTTAGTCAAAATTACTGATTTTTTTCTGGTTAATTGAAAATCGACTGAGAAATCAACGACTTTTGACTGCAATATCAATGAAAATTATTTTATTGGTTCAAAAAGGCAGAGTTTTTATAAAACTTGATTGATGTAGATTAAGAAAGTTATATTCTAATGTAAGAAATAAGAAAAATTATTTTTTATATTGAGCTTGGATTGAATCTGCTCGACTCCGGGACTTAATCAGACATTATGCAAGGGCGGGGAAGAATTTGAAAAAAATGGGGGTGTGTCAAAATTCAGTAAAAAAATTGAGTATCTAGCCTACCTACCCTGTAAATTTATATGAAAATCAGTGATTTTTCATTGAAATATTAATCAAAATTACTGATTTTTATTTGACAAATTGGAAATTGATTGGAGTTTTGACTGAAATATGGGTGAAAATCTCTAGTTTTTGATGAAAATTATTTCACTATACTTAACCAAGAGAATGAAAATACACCAATTTTGACTGATTCAAATTTAGGGAATGATAGTGTATTCAAAAAACAGAGGTATCAATGTGCTGCCCGAGCGGAGCGAGGGCGAAATTTTTTGAAACAAAAAAGTCTCCAAAACTCGACTAAACCGAAACTATAACAGACACTTTACGCTTGAAAAAATCAATTTTTAGAGAAAAATTGTGAAAAAAAAGGTAAATTTTTTGAGAAGTTTTGGAAAAAAGTAACTTTTAGAGGTAAAAAGTAACCAAAGTAACTTTTGAAGTGGAAATAGTAACCAAAAGTAACTTATCTCGAAAAAAGTAACCAAGTTACTAAAAAGTAACCACGCTATGATGCCTGTAAACTTCCCTCTTTTCACCCATTTGATGCAGCCCTGCTTCATATCCTAAGCAATTTCACCCCTAACTACAAACCAATGATAACTCCTCATTCTCCTGCCTCCCTCGACCCACTCAACATCGCAATTCTCCCAGGTAACCCTACACTATATACTATATAGACTTACGTAGCTATTTTTGAAAAACCCTTAACCTAATCCAATTTTAGTAGCATTTATCCAATGCGGAGACTGCCAAGGATACAAAAAGAATCACCTGCCACTTAAGAAGAAAAACTTTTAATCCCAATAATCCTCGAGCCTATTGTACGAGTATTCGGAAAAGAGGTAATCTATACGGTAATTTGTACCCGACAAAACAATATTTTTCACCGTATTAACCTGTTCTAATCTGGATAAAGATTGTGGCAGTACGAATGGCGGTAACGCGCAGCGGAGCGTCTCTTTTCATATAATAAACGCATCTTAAAGTAAAACTACTGCATCGTTATCATCGGCGTCGCGGCACACCCCGCCATATATATTTTAAAAAACTTAATTGCATAAGTTTCTGGAAACTAAGAAGTTGATAATTTCGCTACCAAACACAGCACCCGTATATGTGACGGGTACGGTAGGATTACGAAATAGGTCACCGCTTTGTGGACCACTGCGGCGAATTATTTTTCAAAATAAGTATAATTTACGATAAGTACGCGGCGTAGAGTTTCAAAACGACGGCGGGGGCCTAGCCAGAGATTCGCTCGGCTCGAGTGAGGCGAATTTATCAAATCTCGTTAAATATGGCATTTAACGAGTGTTAAATTCGGGCGCTCGAGTGGGCGTCCATCGGTGAGCGTCACCGCATGGGAAATTTTTACAATTTGGGAAACCGGCGAGGCGGCATCGAAAAGCAAAGCTTCATTAATAATTCCATCCGAGTGAGTTTCCAGCCGGTAGTCAAGTGTAACACGATAAAACGAAATCTTCGATTGCCAAAGCCAACATTATGTTAATTTAATTCCTACGAAATGTCATCGAGTTTCGACTTTGTCAACATTGCCATCAACGCGAAACGCATCCGTCTCGGGAGCAATTCGGCGCAAAGGGCAGAAAAAAAGTCTAAAACTTGGTTATAGATCGTCGCCAGGCCTCGACTTTCGTATCATCATTCAAATTTCATCGTTAAGACAATAAGTTAAACAAGTCGGTATTTTCAGTTTTAATAGCACCTTAATGAACAACCAACAAAGTTACCATGTTCATCAATTCGAGCCAATGCACGCGAAAGAACTTTATATACGTGATAGCGTTTTTATGAGCACCGCGGCTTCTCTCTCTTGCGCCCTTTGTAAGCTTTTTGGAAGTTCATCCCGATACGAGAAGGCGAGGCAGCCCTCATACTATTCGTTTTACGATCGCTTGTTAGAGCAGGTATATGTTCGCGATGATGTCACAGAATATCAAGTACCACGTTGTCTTCGCTCGGCGGCTCCGCAGTTTCGTACCACCAACTAGACTCTGCTAGGATACTCTGTTTTATAACAATTTCGTCGGGGTAATAACGAAAGCGAATTAATTCGCTCATATAGTTATTTTATTCAGCTTAGTTGTCGTCTTTCTCCAGCCCGAGCTTGCTCTCTCTGGCTCGTTTCGCCTTTCATTTTTCAGAGCTTTTTACACGATTTTTGTAAAAAAAAAAAAAGTAGGTATTATCAACGTTGTCGCAGATGCACGCGTATTTACACCCTCTTTGGTTGTCTTTATCGTAGGAAGGATTTTTTTGTCGAATTTCCTTACAAGGATGCAGTTTTTTTGAATTTTCAAGGTAGATAATTAGGCAGGAGGAAGGCAAGGGATCGAATCAGTTGCATTTTATCAAAAATTGGTTCGAAATTGTACTTAGGTATTCGACCTTGCTTGATTCAAATGAATTTTCGTTAAGAACTTTTTTAGTTCACTGAGAAAAATTCAAAAAAGCCTGGGGGAAGGACAAAATATCAAAAATTTCAACTGAGACAGATTTTTCCTGATTTTTTATGAATTGAAATGAAAAAGGTTTAGGAAAAGAGAGTTGACATAGAATGAGCCACTAGGTATGGAAATGATCTGACTTACTCTACCGTAAAATATGAAGATATGTAGATAATTATTTTACCTACGAATACGATTTTCAGAATTATTTTTCGAAAAATTTCGAAAATTTTCAAGTAGCAGAGCTTTGAGGAGTATAAACTTTTACTAATGAATAAAATAGACTACAAATTGTGTAACTTCTCAAGACCTCAAGTTCTCAAATCTTTACACGCGCACAATTAAAAGCTGTATTTTATACCGATTATTTTTGCTTCGCCCTTCATTTACCCGACATATTAACTTCCTCTTTTTCAATATAGTAGAGTAATTTCATCATCTTTATAAATGTATTAGATATTTTTCATCATCTTTCTATTAGTTATTTAATTTAAATTCCTCACGTGCTGAAGAAATTTAATCATGTAATGGCCTAAATCAGTTTTAATAATTGAAAAAAAAAATTACAGACAGGGTATATAATCTGCTCGCATATATTCACAGATTACATTTATTTCGATCGAGTATGATGGTTATGATCTCGATTTGATTGATTTTGTAAAATTTTATATTGGTTTGAAGTGCTATGTGCTATGTGATCTGTCTTCTTTGAAACTTTTTGCACCATTCGTTATTATCGTCACAATATTACATTCGCGTGTATTTTAAATTTAAAAAATATTTTTCGGATTTGGATTTATTGTAACGTTATTTGTGCTTGGTACGCTTTGGTAAGCAGAGTGATTTTCAAAGAATTATTTAGTGTGGTGGACCGAAAACCAAAATTTTACGATTTTTGAATGGAAACCCCGTGTAAAGTTGTAGGTCAAAATTTTTTTTTTTTTTTTTTTTTTTAAAAAAAAAAGGCGGGGGGAAAAACTTGAAAAAAAAAATTTTTTTTTTTTTTGGGCCTTTTTAAAAATTTTTTTTTAAAAAAAAATTTTTTTTTTTTTTCCCCAAAAGGGGAAAAAATTTTTTTAAAAATTTTTTAAAAATTTTTTCCTTTTTTTTTTAAAATTTTTTTTTTTTTAAAAAGGGGTTTTTTTTAAAAATTTTTTTAAAAAAATTTAATTAAAGGGAAAAAAAAATTTTTTTTTTTCCCCCCCCCTTTTGGGGTTTTTTTTTTTCCCCCCTTTTTTAAAAAAAAAATTTTTTTTTTAAAAAAAATTTTTTTTTTTTAAATTTTTTTAAATTTTTTTTAAAAAGGTTTTAAAATTTTTTTTTTAACCTTTTTTCCCCGAAAAAAACCCAAAAATTTTTAAATTTTTTTTTAAATTTTTAAAAAATTTTTTTTTAAAAAATTTAAAAAATTTTTTTTTTTTTAAATTTGTTTTTTTTTTTTTTTTTGGGGAAAAATTTTTAAGGTTTTAAATTTTTTTTTTTTAAAAAAATTTTTTTAAAAAGGGGGGGCCCCCCCCCCCAAAAATTTTTTTTTCCCAATTTTTAAATTTTTTTTTTTTTTTTTAAAAAAAAAAAAATTTTTTTAAAAATTTGGGGGGGTTTTTGGTTTTTTTTTTAAAATTTTCCCCCAAAAAAAAATTTAAAAATTTTTTTTTTTTTTTTTTTTTTTTTAAAAAAGGGGTTTTTTTTTAATTTTATTTTTTTGGGGGGGGGGGTTTTTAAAATTTTTTGGGGGGGGGGAAAAAAAAATTTTTTTTTTTTTTTCCCTTTTTTTTTAAAAAAAAAAAAAAAAAAAATTTTTTTTTTTTTTTTAAAAAAAATTTTTTTAAAAAAAAAGGAAAAAAATTTATAAAAAAAAATTTTAAATTTTGGGGAAAAAAAAATTTTTTTTTTTTGGGAAAAATTTTTTAAATTTCCCCCCCAAAAAAAAATTTTTTAAAAACCCAAAAATTTTAAAAAATTTTTTTTTAAAAAATTTTTTTTTTTTTTTTTTTTTTAAAAAAAAAAAAAATTTTTTAAAAAAGGGAAAAAAAGGGGGGTTTTTTAAAAAACCAAAAAATAAAATTTTAAAAAATTTTTTCCCCTTTTGGGGGTTTTTTTTTTTTAAAAAAAAAGGGGGGGGGGGAAAAAAATTTTTTTCCCCAATTTTTTATTTCCCCCCCCAAATTTTCCATTTTTTTTAAAATTTTTTGGTTTTTTGGGGCCCCTTTTAAAAAAAAAAACCCCCCTTTTTTTCTTGGGGAAAAAAAATTTTTTTTTAAAAAAGGGCCCCCCTTTTTAAAAAAAATTTTTTTTTTAAATTTTGATTTTTTTTTTTAAAAAAGGGGGGGTTTTTTTTTAAAAAAAAACCCTTTTTAAAATTTTTGGGGCCAAAAGGGGAAAATTGGGTTTTTAAACCCCCCTTTTTTCCCATGGTTTTTTTTTTTTTGGGGGGAAAAAAAAAATTTTTTTTTTTTTAAAAAAAAATTTTTAACCCAAAAAAAAAAAACCCCAAAAAAAGGGGTTTTTAAAAAAAAAAAAAAAAAAAGGGTTTAAAAAAAAAAATTTTTTTTTAAAACCCAAAGTTTTAAAAAAAAAAAAATTTTTTAAAAAAAAAAATTTTTTTTTTAAAAAAAAAACCCCCCAAAAATTTTCCAAAAAAATTTTTTCCAAAATTTTTAAAAAAATTTTTTTTTTTTGGGGTGTTTTTTTGGGGAAAAAAATTTAAAAAAAAATTTAAAAATTTTTTGGGGAATTTTTTTTTTTAAAAAAAAACCTTTTCCTTTTGGAAGGGGAATTTTTTTTTTTTTTTTTTTCGCCCCCCCCCCCAAAAAGATTTTTTTAAATTTTTTTTTTTTTTTTTTTAAAAACCTTTTTTTTTAAAACCCCCCTTTTTGGAAACCCCCCCCAAAATTAAAAAAAAAATTTTTTTGGGGGGGGGAAAAAAATTTTTTTTAAAAAAAAAAACCCAAATTTTTAAAAAATTTTTTAAAAAAAAAAAAAATTTTAAAAAAAAAAAAAAAAGGGGGGGAAAAACCTTTCCAAAAATTTTGAAAAACCTTTTCCAAAAAATTTCCCCCAAAAAAATTTTTACAAATTTTTTTCCAAATTAAAAAAAAAAAATTTTTTTTCCCCCAAAATATTTTTTTAATTTTTTTTTCCGGTTTGGGTTTTTTTATTTTTGTTTTAAAAAAAAATTTTTTTTTTCCCCCCTTTTTTTTTTTTTTTGGAAATTTTTTTTTTTTTAAAAAAATTTTTAAAAAAATTTTCCGGGTTTTTTTTAAAAAAAAAAATTTTTTTAAATTTTTTTTTTTTTTTTTTTTTTAAAAAATTTTTTTTTTTTAAAATTTTTAAAAATTTTTTTAAAAAAAAAATTTTTTTAAATTTTTTTTTTTAAAAATTTTTTTCCAAAAAAAAAAAACCCCCCCCCCCCAAAAGGGAAAAGGTTTTATTTTTTTTAAAAAAAAATTTTTCCTTTTTTTTAAAAATTTTTTTTTTTTTTTTGGGGGTTTTTTTTTTAAAAAAAAAAAAAATTTTTTTTAAAAAGGGGGGGGTTTTTTTTTTTTTTTTTAAAAAAAAATTTTTTTTAAATTTTTTTTTTTAAAAAAAGGGGCTTTAAAAAAAAAAAATTTTTTTAATTATTTTAAATTTTTTTTTTGGGTAAAAAAAAAATTTTTTAAAAAAAAAACCCCCTTTTTTTTCCGAAAAAAAAATTTTTTAAAAAAATTTTTTTTTTTTTTAAAAAACCTTAAACCAAAAATTTTTTTAAAAATTTTTTAAAAAAAATTTAAAAGGTTAAAAAAATTTTTTAAAAAAAAAATAAAAAAAAAAAGGGAAAAAATTTTTTAAAGTTTTTTTTTTAAAAAAAATTTTTTTTTCCTTTTTTAAAAAAAAAACCCAAAAAAAATTTTGGGTTTTTTTTAAAAAAAAAAGGGTTTTGGGGGGGGTTTTTTTTTTTCCCAAAAAACCCCCCAAGGTTTTTTTTTTTTAAATTTTTTTTTTTTTTTTTAAAAAACCCTTTTTAAAAATTTTAAAAGGGGGGGGGAAAAAAAAAAATTATTCCCCGGGAAAAAAAAAATTTTTTTTTTAAAATTTTTTTTTTTAAAGTTTTTTTTTTTAAAAAAATTTTAAAAAAACCCCGCCCGGGGAAAACCCCCCCCCCTTTTTTAAAGGGTTTTTTAAAAAAAATTTTTGGGGGGAAAAAAAGGGTTTTTTTTTTTTTTGGGGGGGGGGTTTTTGGGGGTTTTTTGGGGCCCCTTTTTTAAAGGGGGAATTTTTTTTTAAAAAAAAATTTTTTAAAAAAAATTTTTTTGGGTTTTTTTTTTTTAAATTTTTTTTTTTTTAAATTTAAAAAAAATTTTTGGGGGTTTTTTTTTAAAAAAAAATTTTTTTAATTTTTAAAAGGGGGGAAAAATTTTTTTTTTTTTTTTTTGGTTTTTTTTTTTAAAAAAAAATTTTTTTTAAAAAATTTAAAAAAAAAAATTGGGGAAAATTTAATTTTGAAAAAAAAAAAAAAATTTTTTTTTTTAAAAAAGGGAAATAAATTTTTAAATTTAAAAAAAAAATTTTTTAAAAAAATTTTTTTTAAAATTTTCCCCAAAAAAAAATTTTTTTTTGGGGGGGGTTTTTTTTTTAAAAAAAATTTTTAAAAAATTTTTTTCCCCCAATTTTTTAAAAAAAATTTTTTTAAAAAGGGTTTTTTTTTTTTTAAAAAACCCCCCCCCCTTTTAAAAAAAAAAAAACCCCAAAAAAAATTTCCAAAAAAAAAAAAAGGGGGTTTTTTTCCCCCCCCCCCCAAAAAAAATAAAAAATTTTTGGGGGGGGAAAAGGGGTTTTTTAAAAATATTTTTTAAAAAAAAACAGAATTTTCAATTTAAACAAATACATTAATTTTTAGAGAGTTTTGATCTTTTCAGTATCATTCCAGTTTTTTTTCAAATAAATTTCAAAGAGACTATAAACTATGGTTGTAACAGTAAAATCAATCAACAGGTGTCACTATTGAACATTTAGAATAAAAATGATTGATTTAAACTCAAATTCAATAGTATTTTCTATTTTATATCAATTTCTTCAAAAAAAATCCAACTGGAGAGATGTAATTCTGTGAAATCTTTACGACTCGTCTAAACTGAATTAGAGGTTTTGGCATTTTTGAAATAAAATTATAAAACACCTACTTACCAAAAATGTAAATTTTTGAAATTCAGTTTTAATGATTTCTTTAGAGAGCGTTTCAATTTTATCAAGTCATTAATTTTGAAATTTAAGAAAACAAAATCATCAAGTAAAACAATTTTCGGCCACCCAGAACAATTTTTGATGCAAATTTTCAAAAAAAGTTTCTATTTTACCAAGTCATTAATTTTAAAAAATCATTAAAAAAATTTTGGTGTCCCAAAACTATTGTTTTCGATGCAATTTTTCAAAAAAAATTTCAAGGAAGTGCAGACAACTGCATTTTGATTTACGCAATTTTCACAAAATTTCAGTTTCCAGAACTGTTACAAAAATTTATTTTGAATTCATTTTATTTATGAAATTTTGTGTTATTTCAATTTTTCAGTTGATCTCCATCTCTTCTACTTCTCTTCCCATCCAAAAAAAGACCCGTATTGATTAAATATATGAGATCTTATTGCCAAACCTTTTGTGATCATCCCAACATACCAAAATTAAAAAAAAACAACCCGATGCCTTCTAAAATATGCATCTAAAACCCTTTTCCACCTCATTCAGTCTATTCACACCCTTATAAATGCGATTTTCGACATTATCTTCACCACGCTAAAACTCGTATTATTCAAAACCACTCAATTCCTGCAGTCTTCCTTATCACAGCCTCGACAACATTGAAAAATTCGGCTGAAAAAGCACCGCAGCTTACCGTAATGCCTTTTTTTTCAACACGTTGCGGTCTTCTTCTTGTTTACGCGATATTTTAATTGAAAACATAAAACAAAAACTATCGCGTTGAATGCGCTACGCTGCGAAGAAAATTTTTCAACGCCAGCTCTTCTCATCGTTGTGACACGAAATTAATCTTTCAACTCGGCACTCTGCTTTCTTCAAATCAACGCACACGCCATTTAACCTTATTTAAAATAATACCCTCTCGGTAATGATTAAAAAGCCGCCAAATAACAACAAAAACCACCGCGTACACAGCTGTCTATATGTTAAAAAGCTTAAAGATTTGGCGACATATTGACAGACATTGATAGATATGCTGTATTCTGCACTCTTTGCCATAGCTCACCGCAAAAGGCCACCTTGCCGAACACCCAAAACCCAAAATGTAAACGTACCACGTACACAGGTAAGGTGCCACTTCACCTATATACCTATACGCAATCTCCGTATCAATTTATTTATTCCCCCGCCCTATTCCTGCTTCTTGAAAACATTACCTACGTATATAATATACACGAAAATCTTATACATTAAATCTTGCTTTACCTATGGCATATCGTAGTTTATAACAGATGCCGACATAAAGCCGTTCATCGATAAGCGAAAAGATGTAGGTACCGGTGTAGAAGTCCTTTTTATTGATTTCCACTTCCTTTTTTTTTCTCTCTCTGTTCGTCGTATTCGGCAGTCTTTCACCGAGCATTTCGACGATTTGATTTATGACTTTTTATTCCATATCAATCGAGAGGTATTCTTGTCAATTGTCGAATTTAACAGCATTTTCAAATAATAAACACAAAACGACAGCAAATTTTCGTTGCTCGGTCAAAATACCTATACTAGCAACGAGCACGAGGCTTTTCGCACATTTCGTCTTCCTCTCGCCACACATTTTTAACGACAAACGAATAGCGTAAGATGAAAGATAGCAAAAATCACCGCGAGTTTTCCTATAGACTTTTTTTCCTTTTTCTTTATTTCGTCATTTTTTTTCCTCTTCTGGTTCTTTTCAATTTACTACAAACGTACAGCGAGGGAATTTTTCTCACAATATGAGAAAACCAGAGAAGATGGTAGGTTTTTTCGCTCTTTTTCTAGCGGAAAAGCTCAAAGGGTGTAAGAACAACTGTTGAAAACCATTACGGCTTTATTTTTATTTTTTCAAATTGGATAAGGAAGATGGGTACGGGAAGGGTTGGCTCAGTGTAAGGACATTACGAAATCTTTGGTGAGCTGGAACGAAGGTCGACGAGGAGAGATGTCAAAGAGAGATTTAAACGCGTCTTATACGAAACGAAAACTGACCAGCTTTATAGAAATTCGCACATGAAAAGGGATAATTCGAAAACAGAGTGCAGTATTTCACAACAATTGGAAATCACTTGAAACAGATCAGCATTCGAGTATCTGTCAGAAATCGAAAAATAATGAAATAAGAGTGGTAGAATGAGAGGGAGGGGGGGCTAAAATCGTCCTTGGACTCTGTTTCACCTCGTATTTCACAATTTTGCAAGTACCTACTTTGAAAATTGAAAAAACTTCGATTTTATGATCGACATCGATTCGATATAATTTACAAAAATTCTTCATAAAAAAATTATAATACATCGATTTTAAATTTTGAGATTACATAACTTTGAACAATCAGATCATAACAATAAAATAGGTACTTGAACAGAACTTTTTCCATCAGAAGTAAAAGATCAAAACTGATAAGAGTGAAACTAAGTAGAATATTTTGGGAGATGGGATGAAAACACGAAAGCTACCAGCCTATTGATTAGAAAGGGCACAAAATTTTTTTTTTGATTGATCTTTTGATGAAAATTAAAAAAAAAAAAAATACAAAAATCCAATACTGCTTAAAATGCTCCCGCAAAATAAGGGTCAAATTTTCTGAAAAAAATTACAATTTCCATGAAATTTTCAAAGTTTTTGGAGAATTACATTCAATAAAATGTTTAATAATCCACTTGTTTTTAAAAAATGTGAATTAATATTTAATTTTTCAATTTCGTAAAAAATAGGTAAGTATGGTATTGTTGAATTTTGACCATTTAACTAAAGTAACAAATTCAATAAAGTTTCGAAAATCGCCATTTTCAAAAATTTCAAGAACTCAATATTGATCAGCAAGCTTGTAAATTTTCAGAAAAAATTGTCAATTTTCTACAATTTTTTTTTTAAATATTGTCAATTCAATTTCACATTTCGGCATTTTTTTTAGAAAAATTTGGCATTTTCAAATATAGGTATGCAATGTTTTTCAGAACACAATGGCATCTAGGGACCTACATATTTGGAAATTTGACAATTTAGAAACATAAATGGGTCGTCTATAGAAAAAGGGTCAACATTGTCCCAAAAATTTTAAAAACAATTTTTTGTGACAATATTTGTATTGACTCTTTTCCTATAGACTGCCTCAAATTAAAAACTTTTTATAAAATTTGAAATTTAAAAAAAATTGCCATGTTTATATGGAATTTACAATTTTTTTTAGAAATTTAGCTTGACAATTTCTTTAAGAAAATTCAACATTTTGACAATTTTTATGGATAATTTTATGTTCTTTTTGGAAAATTCGTCCATTTTTCAGAGAGTTTGCAAACAAATAGTTTAGAAAAATTTTCAACTTCAAAAAAAAAAATGTTTATATCATTTTAGAAATTTAATCAAATTTCTACAAAATTTGACTGTAATGCTTTAAAATTTAAGCATTTTTAGATACGTCAACATTTTATTTCGAATAATTCATAATTATTCAGAAAATAGACCAACTTTTTTTCTCAGTTGACAATTATTTTTACTACACAAATTCTTTTGGAAAACTTAATTTTTTCTTAAACTTGAAGTTTTGATAATTTTTACAAAATTTGACAATTTTTCAAAGTAGGTACCTATGGCAATTGTGTAGAAAACAAAATTCGTCATTTTTTAAAGTTTTTTTTTTACGAAAAATTGATAACCTAGGTTAGACTTCTGACGACACTGAAGCTTCTGTGTCGTCAGAAGCCTTTTTTTGAGAGGGTACGAAGTGAGTCTGAAGACTTGGAATACTAGAAGGATTTTAGAAGGAGGGAGTAAAAGGGAGCCTTCTTTCTCACTGTCGTTTCAACCTGTTCATATAATCATGATTTTGTTCATGTCCAAGCAAAGCTTTGAAAAAATTGGATTTTCAATGCTCAAAAATACATTTTTTTCATGTTTTAATGCTTTGAAAATCCTTATCCGACGTAATTTGGGAGTAAATTTGATACTTGGTACCCTGGCCGCCGATTTGTGTGTGTGTGTGTGGGGGGGGGGGGGGTAAAAATGTACTCTATACTTTTGACACCTTTGATAATTGAAACCAAAAATTTGACAGTTTAATATCTTTGAAAATGTTTTTACAAAATTTGGGAATTATTCAAAAACTTCACAAAAACTCTAAAAGCTTGCTATTTTTCATAGAAATTTTGATATCTTTTAAAGAAATTTGATGTTGACAATATTTATTTAAAAGTTTGAAATTTTTTAGAAAATTCATTTTTGAAAAAAGTTCTACAGAAATTGTAAACTTTCAAGTTTTTATTTTGACGTTTTGACACTTTTTAGAAAATTTGACAATTTTTGGTACATTTGATAATTTTATTAAAAAATTCGTCAATTTTTCAAAAAATACAATAATTTTTTTTAGAAAAATGGGAGATTTTTTCTAAAAATTGAGTTTTAAAAAAATTAGCAGTTTTTTAAAGTAGGAAAATTTGAATTTTTTTCGAAAATCAGGCAATCCAATTTTCTGAAGAGCTTTTAAAAAGGTAAAGATCACCTTTACTTCCATCCCACGATACGTCCTTGAAGATTAATAAAATCAAGATACTGAAATCTTCAAACAGTGGAAGATAAAATTTAGAGAAAAAAAAATTCAACACTGAAATTTAATTTAGAAACTTCTTTCGTCAACTCAAAAAACCAACTTTCAATCACCGCAGAAAAATTCACCCCTTGAAAAAATTTCCAATCCAAACCTCAACCTTCGATTCAAACCACACCCAAAAATTACCAAAATTCAACCTTCACCAAAGAAAAACCTTGGACCCCCAAAAATAACAATACGCCACACTTACAATATAAACCTCCGTAACAAATTGATCTCTACGAAACTCGAAGAAAATTTCGCACCGCTTCGATACCGCGTTCATACAACATTCTCGCATAACTCGGCCCAGCTCGATAAATTCTACAAAAGCCACCGATTCGAATTCTGCAACTGATAAATTTACAAATTTTCAAAGAAACAGCCCATATATACGATATACTTAGGTCGAGGAGAAAACTGCGTATCTCGGCAGTATAACGAGCCCGAAGCCAGAGAGACCTTTCCACATGAAAATATCCCTTAAATTATCGCATCCAAGGTCCAGCAAAAGTCGGCCTACTGAATTATTCAAATACAAGTCGAGCGCTGGCGGGAAAATAGCAAAACAACCACACTCGCCGTACATCTTTTCCCTCAACCGAGTACAAAATTTTTTCTATAAATTCCATCCTTGAAAAGTGAAAGTTCTTGCGGTTACCTACGAATCCAAAACATGGTGAAATTTTTCGATAATTGTACATATGTACATTTCTCGATAACACCCACCTTATATTCTTATACGTAGGTATACGTAGACCTACGTATATTTTCCTCATCTTATACAGGGTGGCTCGGTTAAGGTGTGAAATATTGAAACCTCATATTCTACTTATCAATACGAACAAAAAATGTCATATTCAACATGGGCCCAAAACGCTTTCTTTCTGAGATATTGCTGAGTAAAGAACTGGAAATTCGGCAACGTTGCGCATCGCGACGCCCGTAAAATGTTGCGTTTAACGAGACGAGCGTCGGGGTTACTTACGCGGAAGTTAATTACAGCGTTGCCACAAAATAAATTATGCTGAGATACCCTCCATTTTTTTGATTTTTTAGAAAAAAAATTTAAGCGAAATTTTTTTTATAATAATGAGGAATCATGAGAAATCATTAAATTCGATTTTTATTGTAATTTTGTGGGATGGTCGAAATTTGATAAATTGATTACTCAGCATCCAATGAATAAAAAAAACAGAAATTTGGGTTAATAGGTGTTGAATAAGTAGTACTACCCCTAAAAGTGAATAAAATTTCAAAAAAATGATTTTTTGTTCTTGTTCGGCCATTTTTTTGGTACAGAAACACATTTTTTGCTTTAAAACACTTACTTATGAACAAAAAAAAAAAACAAAATTGGTATACGTTTCTATGGACCTCCTTTCACTTTTTCCACCACCTACCCCCCGAAAATTTTCACTGCTAGAGCAAAAATTGCCAATTTTGGGTGAAATCTGGGCCCCCTTTAAAGGCGCATAACTCTAATGAAGCGTTTATGACCCATCATGTATATAACATTTTTTACTCCAAATGATAAGTAGAATACGTGGTTTTAATATTTCACACCTTAACTGAGCCACCCTGTATAATGATATGTTGCTTTGCTCAAAACTACTCCAATTTCCGGCTCCATACAAGTTGAAATTTTGACTAACATCCGAGTGTACGTGAATTTCGCCCCAAAAAAACAAACATAGGTACCTACCACACGTAGGTATACAGCTGAGGAATAAGCAAAAAACTACTGTTTCGGTGTGGTTACATTTAATGGTATTATTTAGCCAGTGACAACGATACTATCGAGCACGTTTGATGAAATTTACTCGTAAATGTATCCTTTATGCTCGACAATTCGCTTTCTCACGGTCTATCGTGTTTTGAAAACTTTTTAGCGTGACTTTGGTATGCCATGTAAATACGGTTAGTCCTGCGGATTACATTCGGGCTGGCGTACAAAAAGATGTACAAAATCTAGCTAGGTAACTACACGGTACGTATAAACTCGGCGAAATGAAATTCTTGAAAATATGCTAATCTAAAGAACAGTGATAAACCATAGGTAAAGGATGGCGGCGTTATGTTTATTATTTTATTATGCGAAATAGGTATACACGTTCAAAGGTTTTTTTCCTTCATTACCAGCAACGATTCGCGAGCTCCGTAGATGAGGCGAGAGGATTAACTACAGGGTGTTTCACAGATGACCGCGCTCCTTCCAATCAGTGGGTAGGCAATTTATTCGGAATTCAAGCATGTACGTTTGCCTAACTTTGAACTCCAGGGACTGATATTATTTGAATTTTAAAAATTTTCAATGAAGAATTTGAAGATACTATTTTCATTTTACCGAATTTTAAATTTGGGGGAACGAGGGAGACCGAGTACAAAGTGTAGGGTTATCAGTGTAGTTTTGAGATTTCAAGTTTCGTCGAAAGCTAGTCAGCCGTTTTCATTATGCCAAATTTTCTGTATTTTGGGCGAATGCAAATTGAAATCAAGGGGCATAATGAGAGATCAAATTTTGAAATTGGAATACTAGCGTTAAAAAAATAATGTTTCATCTGATATATTTTTTGCGGATCGCCAGACATCCCAGTCAAAATTTGAAAAAAAAAAGTAACTTTAGGAACCTCTAACAGTCGGAAAGTAACCAAAAAAGTCTAAAAAATTAACCATTTGTGATAGGGAAGGCAAGGTGCTGTCCAGGCTAAGTCCCATCGCCTCAGGGTACTAGGAGGTCAATCCTCAGCCTTGTCGCGACTCAAGGCCCCCGGTCCCAGATCACTGTGCATGCGCGACTCGATGGTACGGTGAGACGCGAGCACTTTTAAACAGAAGATCGTTTTCGAGTCGAACCGAGCACGAATTGCAACTCGAGGGCGATGTAACAAAAACGATGTACGACTTAATCACTGATTTATTCAAAACGGAAAATATACAGATAATTATAACGTTAACTGTATATTTTACTGAATTATAACTAAACGGATGGAATGGAGCGTGAAGTGGAGAGAATACACGCGATGTATTCTCAAAACTCAAATCACCGCACCTGAGCCTCACCCCTTTTGGTCCAACCCTAGCTGGTTGGAAGGTGTGCATAAGGACTCGGTTGAGAAACTAGAAGAAGGATTCACGAGGATCTACTTTTAGAGACTAATGCTGCGTCGCGTTCAGAAACGGACGAGAGCACAGCATCAGCTCAAGTATGCAGGCTAGCCACCACCACACCATTAAAAGGATCGCGACTCAGGTATAAGTCGCGAGTCGTACGTACTCATATGGTAAATGGGTACTTGCAGGGCCATATCCCTCTTACACATTTTTTTTAAATTTTAATTCATGATTTCACCTTGAAAATGTAAAAAAGTCATTCGAATTTTTACTTGTATTTCAACAAAATCACAAACTATAAAGTTTAGTATCAAGTAATGTCACGGTACACGTTTTTCAAATAATTTTTTTAAAACAATTTTTGAATTTTTTAAAACAATTTTTGAATTTTTTAAAACAATTTTTGAATTTTTTAAAACAATTTTTTATTTTTTTTAAAGCAAAATTTTTAAGCAAAAACCAAAAAATTGGGGGTTTGCTCCAATTTTTGAAAAAAATAACTTTTTTGAATGAAAAGTAACCAATGTAACTTTTTTGAATGAAACGTAACCAATAGTAACTTTTTTGAATGAAAGTAACCAATACCCTGCTGTACCAAATCTGCGTACAACAGTGCCATAAATGTGTCGCTATATATGTCACAGAAAATGGGGTATAAATTTCCGCCTTGTATGTATCACTTCTGTCACTTTCTATTTCCAATTTTATGTGCCTTATGTAAAGGCACATTTTAGTTATTTAATAAAGTGACATAAATGTGCCTTATAGGGAGGAAATTTATACCCAATTTTATGTGCCATACATTAGGGCACTTTTCAGTAGATCAAAAAAGTGACATAAAAGTGCTTTATTGGGAGGAAATTTATACCCAATTTCATGTACCATACATTAAGGTACTTTTCAATAATTCAAAAAAGTGCCATAAAAGTGCCTTATTGGGAGGAAATTTATACCCAATTTATGTGCCATACATTAAGGCACTTTTTTGTAACCCAAAAAAGTGAAATGAATGTGCCTCACAAGGCGGAAATTTATACCCAATTTTATGTGCTTCTTCCTAAGTGCTGTAAAGGTGCCTTATTTATGTTACATATATGTCACATTTGATCTAGATTTTTTTTTACTAATTAACACGAGTTTATAATCACCCACTTCTTTAATCTAGTCATGTAATGTACTATTATATATTAATGACACATAATACACACATATACAACCTTACCTCTATGGCACTTGGAAACTGGTAGGGGTGGTATTCAAACTCTGGATATCTGGATTTTACATTATGCTCATCTTGGTTTAGTGGAGCACGCCACCATGTCAGGTTGTAATTTAGGTAGTAAAAGAAATACTTAAACATGAAATAAGTGAAATTTTTTTTCTTCAATTTTGATCAAATTGGGATTTTTTTTGTTTTTTTGGTTGATTATAATAAAACAAAATTTTAGGGCACAATAAGCAAATTTTTGTTTCTCTCCTTTGGGGGCTGGAGCCTCAAAATCTATAATTTAGGAGAAAAAGGGGAATAAAAGCCTATATAAACTTGAATTTTGCTACTTTTTTGAGTGATGGGTCAAAACCTAAGCTATTTATTGATGAAGAATACAAATTTGACAATTTTTTTCTCTGGGGAATGTAGGGTTAGGTAGAGGTAAGGCTTAAAATTTTTAAAAATACTTTGGAATTTTTCTAGGTGCCATTTATGTTACATATCAATGGCACATAAATATAATATAAATAATGTAAGATTTACTTGACATGAATCAGCTACCTGGATATACCATTTATGGCACTTGGTGACAGTGACCAAATCTGTGTGTGTAGGTATGTCACATAAAAGTGGGTATAAATTTCCGCTTTGTAACAGTCATTTCTGTCATATTTTTATACCCAATTTTATGTGCCATACATAATGACACTTGTCAATGGCACATGGTCATGATCATCTGAGTGCAAGTACCCAACTACCATTTTCACTTTTTTATGGCACTCGTGTATGTCACATAAAAGTGGGTATAAATTTCCACCTTGTAAGCGTCATTTCTGTCACATTTTTATACCCAATTTTATGTGCCATACAAAATGGCACTTGGCAATGACACATGTCATGATCATGTGATGGCAGTACTACGTTTCATAGTTTTTTCAGCACTTTTAGCTGACATATGGATGGGCCATAAATGGTGCCTTTTTCATGAAACATAAATGTCCCATCAATAAGGGTATGTTATGTGACATAAAGGAACAGGTTTAATGACACACCGATGCATCATAAAACCTGTACCTTTATGTCACATAAAATACCCTTATTGATGGGACATTTATGTTTCATGAAAAAGGCACCATTTATGGCCCATCCACATGTCAGCTAAAAGTGCAGAAAAAACGATGAACCGTAGTACTGCCATCACATGATCATGACATATGTCATTGACAAGTGCCATTTTGTATGGCGGATAAAATGGGGTACAAAAATGTGACAGAAATGACACTTATAAGGCGGAAATTTATACCCAATTTTATGTGACATACATTACGGAGATTTGGTACAGCAGGGTGCTATGGTTCATCGTTTTTTCTGCACTTTTTGCTGACATATGGATGGGCCATAAATGTCCCATAAATAAGGGTATGTTATGTGGCATAAAGGTACAAGTTTTTTGATGCATCGGTGCGTCATAAAACCATGTGCCATAAATGATCACTTTTTCAAGGCACATGAATGTCTCACCAAGAAGTGCATGTCATGTGACATAAAAGTACAGGTTTTATGTAGTGCCATAATTTATAGTGACATTAATGCACAATAAATATGTGAGGGTTACGGTCCCTATACTAAAGTTGCTTTCATGTTACATTTCAATGACACATAAATTCAGCATTAATTATGTCACATGTATGTTACATGAATATGTCCACTAAATGTTAATATATCAACGCATCATTTTTCAGCACTATGTAATGTGCAAATCACAGGTCCATAAAACTACCCAATAATGTGACGGGAAAAAAGCACTGAATTATGGCACATGCCCTAATCATAAACGTGCAAGTGGTATAGTTCATCGTTTTTTGTTCACTTTTAGGTGACATCATGATGTGCCATAAATGGTATGTTTTTTATGAAACATTCATGTTTCATGAATAAAGGCATGTTATGTGACATAAAGGTACAGGTTTTATGGTGCACCATTATTGGCACAACTTTCACGGCACGTTTATGTCACCTAGTGCCATAAAAAAGTGAAAATGGTACAGCCGGGTAGTAACTTTTTCGAATGAAAAGTAACCAATAGTAACTTTTTTGAATGAAAAGTAACCAATAGTAAACTTTTGAGTACAAAAAGTAACTAATAGTGACTTTTCTTGAAAAAGGTAATCTACTGGGATGCCTAGGATCGCTAATTTCGAATTTGGTCCCCGTTTTTCTATTTGAATCCCCAAGATGACCCTAAGGACGTAAGGATGCAAGGGGAAGAAAGGGGATGAGGGGGCAAAATTTCAATTTTGTATAATAACTTGAAAAATCGTGTGTAATTTAGGTTACTGATTTTAAATTTGGCCTTAGTTTTTGATTTGAACCCCCCTAGATGCCTATGGAGACATGAGGAACATACCCTATTGACAAAATTGCTAGCACATTGCGCTAGCATTAGGTAGCATCTTTTTGGACACCTTTTTTAACAATAAGCTAGCATTCTGCTAGTATGATCCTAGCACATGCTAGCAAAAAGCTAGCATTTGCTAGCAAATGTGTGCTAGTTCGACTTATGTTAGTGTGATGCGAGTGTTTTCACTAACATAAGTCGAACTAGCACACATTTGCTAGCAAATGCTAGCTTTTTGCTAGCATGTGCTAGGATCATACTAGCAGAATGCTAGCTTATTGTTAAAAAAAGTGTCCAAAAAGATGCGATCTAATGCTAGCGCAATGTGCTAGCATTTGCTAGCATTTTTGTCAATAGGGTAGGGGCCCAAAATTTTAAATTCCGATACTAACTTGGATTTTACTTAAAAATTTTTATTTAGGTACATACATATTTTACCATTTTTTATGGAAAAGTTTTTTTTTATTTTTTTATTACAATTCTATTTTTTAGCAGACTTTTTTATTTTTATTACCGTTTCTTGGTTTATTTTACCACAGTTATTTCATATTTTTCATACAAAAAATTTTTTATAATATATTTCTGGTCGCTGGATCTATATTTGGCTTTGTTTTTTTTTCAATTTGGAACCTCAGAATGTTCCTTAAAACAACCATTTTGCTAAAGATTCTTTTACCAAGAAAATTTGTAAAATTTTCCATTTTAAATTGGAAAAATTACACGTGAAGTTCTAAAAATCATAAAAAAGTTTGAGTTTGAAAATTTCAACTTTTAGTCTTCTTTGCCCATCTCCCTCCCACAATTAAGTTAATTTCGGTTCATAACTGACTGAAAGTTCAAAACAGAGTAGAAAACGATTAATTCGTTAATTTCACTGATCTTTTCTTTTTTAAATTTTTGTTTTGCTAACTTGAATTTTATTTTTATTTGAAGGAATTTGGTCATAATATGGTCATTTGCGAGATATGTACTTCTGTAGATATGTATTATCTGCAGAAGTTTCTCGCAAATTTTCACTATACCCATTAAACAGAATTAATGAAATTTCGTTGATTTGTATGCGTTAAAAAGTCGGTTACATAAGGTATTTTGTGTAGTACGTGTAATAGGTAGGTTGGTAGGTACTAGGTATGTACTTCGTAATTCAGTGCTGCAGGCTGCAGGTGAGTTGATTCTCAACGAAATATTAATGTAAAGATAAATGAATCAATTCCCATTTTTTTCGGGATGTGTACGAGTTGATTCCCACTTCTCTTCAAAAAATTTTTCCAACAATGAATTTTTGACTCAAAACAAAAATTTTCTAAGCCTTTTTTAAAATCATTTCCAACTCTCAAGTTCTTTCTTAAATATTTTCAACATCGAAATTTTTTCAACCGAAAATTTTCTTAAATTTTTACATACCTATTGTTTATATTTTTCTGCATTTTTTTCAACAAATTTTTCCACTTTGAATTTTTTGGTATTTTTTTTCAAATTCTCGACGTTTATTTCCAATTTTTTTTTCAACTCAATAATTATTTCCATGGAATTTAAAAACAGTTTTTTAGAATTTAAATTTGGTGCCCAAAGATTTGGAAAAAATTTTAAATTATAGTCGGTACAACGAAAGAAGGCACTTTTCCCCTACGTTCTCCCACCACAAAATTTGAAAACGTAGAGTTGTGATTGGACGAAATTTGAAATCAACGCGCGTCGTTGGTTTCCGCGTTACGATTCGAGTAGGGGAAAAGTGCCTTCTTTTGTTGTACCGACTATAGATAGAAATATTGAATTAAAAAAAATATATATGGAATTGAAGAAATCTAAGAATTTTTCAGTTGGAAAAATGTTTAGTAGGTATTGAAATTGCAAACTGTTTTTAAAAAAATTGAAAGTTGAAATGAATAATTTTGAAAAAATTTCAAGTGGCAAAAAATAAGAATTTTGAAATAAAAGGTTGATAAAAGTTGGACAAAATTTGAAGTTGACTTCCGAGAAAAAAATTCAGAGTTAAAAAAATTTGATAAAAAATTTCGGGATCGAAAAAAAATATTGAAAAGACCTGCTCGTGGTACACACCCTGAAAAAAATTGGGAAATCGACTCACAAATTTCTGAAAATCAGGGAATCAACTTACCAACTCCCGTGCTGCAAACTCCAATTACCTGCTTCAATTAGTCACAAAGAGAAAGAATTTTTAAATTTGAAAAATCAAAAGAGTGAACTTTTTCTCGCATTTTCCTTACATTTGAACGCTCGTAACTTTTGATTCGAGCAAGATAGAGATGTAGAGGTTGCACCGTTATTGGAAAGATCGAAGTTTTCTATTATAGAACCATTGCTAGTACTAAAAAAAAAACAATTTTTTAGTCAAGTATTCACAGAAATGAAAAAAATTATCAACTTTCCAACTTTTTTTAAAATATTGATGCAGAACACTTACCCTAGTTCACCTACGAAAATTATCAACCGCATCGAAAAATTCTAGAAGAAATGGGCTCTTTTCTACCAATCCTAGTTATCGAGGTTGAAAGTGCCAAACAAAATTCAAAAAAATCGAAGATTAGGCAAACACATGGACTCAGGATGAATTGCCTACTCACCACTTGGAAGGAGCGCGACCACCTATGAAACACCCTGTATACCCAAGTCGTACGATACTTTTTCGTTAGAGAAAAGCCCGAGCCAGGCCATCTATAACACCTACGAAAGGAAAATTTCCACCTATTTAGCGAAAATTTTCAAATTACGATTAAGATTTGCTCGTATGGTTGTTTAGTTCTAGTATCGCATCTCGGAGAGAACGCGATTCGCTGACACAACAACTTACGACCAAGTTTAGTATACGACGAGCTAAACACAAAATAATATCTCAAAGGGGTTAAAGAAAGAGTAAAAAAATCCGTTCGCGAGAATCTCGTCGACTCGACCCGACAAAAGTTCTCCTCTCGTAACGAATATAAACTTTAATTTGGAAAAATAAAACTAAAAACTAACAATTTTACACGCCAAGTTTAGATTTTCATTATTAAACTAGCAGTCGTGTATATCATTATAAGGCGGTTGCGGGAATTAATGCGTTTTAATGAGCCTGTTTTCTTCCGCGTCAAAATACCATCCATAAGACTTTCCAGTGTGTTACATGCGTAAGCAAAAATAAAACCAAGACGTTTCCAGCCAGCCTAATAAATGAAGAATTTGAAAAGCTTGATTCGCGATTCGACATGGTTCTCGAATTCTTCTACACACGAGAAGAGTATTTTATCAATTAAATATTCAAATCCGTATGTATATATTACTCTCAAAGCGGTAACTATTTATTCGTGTAACCGCAAACTGCTGCGTCGGAGTTTAATATTAATTATTCTGGCATTTTATAAAATCACACCGTACAAGTGGAAAATTTTCGGGCGTATTTTGGATCTTTTCATTATAAAAACCATAACAAAGTTGGCTGTAGTGATGTTTTCTCCCTATACACGAATGAGCTTTTATTTGCCAAAAGCTCTCTCACTCCCTGAACTTTGAAAGATTTAAAGCCCTAGTGTTATTAAATATAAAACGAGTGTTGAACTTAAATTACTCTACGACGAGCCGAAGACGAGTCGAAAAGCCTCCTTTTTTAAACGCACGTTTATTTTCAAGTTCAGATTCTACAACATATGGTATTTGGGCCGCATCGCATCATCGAAACCCACACATTCATACTTATTTGTTTTCTTTCGGCTACCCTTTTAGTATATCCTGGCGAAGACTAAATAACGTTAATCGTTGTGTTAGTGTGATAAAGCCGACACAAGAGGTTTCGCCACAAAGGTCGACAGAGACATTTTCTCTCATTCGGCTTTTACTTCATAAAACGTCGTACCGTTCAAGCTTGTTCCCAAAACCTGATGCTTTTGTTTACAGAAAATTTCATTTTACGTTGCATCCTGTGCCCGGTCTTTTGTTTTAATCTAATGAAATTATGTATATGTATCTGGTGTACCTTGGAAAAGCTCGTTGCTATAAATCGACTCGTGCAATTTTCAACGTACGCCAGGGTTGAGAAAGTAAATTCGTATTTAAGAAGTAGTTCTACGCTGCTGATTTTGTCGAAACATCGATGAACGAGAAACAACAAGATGGCTTGAACAATTCGAGTTTAATTTTAAATAATCTCAGACAGATGGTATCCTGAAATAATGTCGTCGGTTCAGAGTCGAGAATTTAAACTAGGTATTTACTGTGGAATTCTGGCGAAAATTGAAAAATGTAAGGCTTGGACCAAAAAACCAAAATTTTCGACTGAAGGGAATCTTTCTTGATTTTTTCGACTCAAAATGAACATTTTCCAAAAAAAAACATCACTTCCGAAAATTTTCTGGCTTGAATCTAATTTATCAAAATAAAGATTCAATTCGGAGCCATTATTGGAGGAAGGGCCCCATAGGCGCACCCAACGGGAGAGCTTAGGGGGCTCAAGTTCCCCCCCCCCACCTCAAGCTCGACAAAAAGAATTTTCATCATAGAAATATCAAAAAGAATTACATTTTTTGGCTTTTCAAATTATGATCTTTCAAAAAATTTTCGCCTTCGCTTCGCTTGGGCGGTATTTCAATCAATCTACTTATTTCTTGAATGAAAATAATACTTTCTGAATTCGAATAAGTAAAATTTAGCGAAATTCATGAATCAGTGAAATAAATATTTCATTCAAAATTGGTGATTTTTTGGGGATATTTTAGTCAAAAATTACTGATTTTTTCTTACAAATTACAAATAGGGAATTGACTGATAAATCAGTGATTTTTGACTGAATGATAAGTGAAAAATCAATGAATCAAAAAAGCAGAATTCCACTAAATTTGACTTTTATACAGATTTTAAAATGTATTAAAATAACAATTGGCTCAAAAAAAATTACACATAGGTAGCTATAGAATTAAAATTTCGAGTGATGTAAAAAAATACAGCAGCAGACGCAGGTAACCGAAGAAAAAGATTGAACATTCAACATTAAATTGTACATCCAAAAAAATTGATTCAAAATATTTCAAAACCATATAATTAATGATAGTTTTTGATGATTTTTTGCCGAGTTTTGATGACTGACTTCTAATAATTTTTTATTAATTTTTAATAATTTTTAGATTCATGATGTGATTTTTTATCAAGATTTGATGATTTTTATCGGTTTTTGAAGGATTTTATTGAAATTGGTTTTATTTGATTTCCAAAAACTAAAATTATTATGGAAACTGGAAAAAATGAATGTTTGAAAAGCTACGTTTTTGAAAAGAAAAAACCAAACAACAGGGACCCCTCCTTATTGGTCATCTTAAATTTCAGTTTCCAAAGTCAAATTTTCTATTTTCTGTATAAAGTTTAAAAAATTGAAAAAATTGTACGCATTTTTTTTTTTTAAATATACATGGATGCCTTATATATAAAAAAAGTATTTTTTCAGAAAAATTGATGAAAATCGGGTCATTGACACGAAACGAACTCTTGAAACCAAATATCACCATTCTTAGCCATTCTCGAGTCCCCAGAAAGATTCTGATTTTCCTCAATAGGTATCTTCAAATTTTTTCGAAATGTATTAAAATCAACTTGAACAGCTAAAAATTAAATTCCTACATATTTTCGAGTAGTTTCTTAAGAAAATCTGCATTGTCGCAATTTTCAGATGGACACTTAAAGGATGTTTTTTCGACCAGCTTTCAAATTTTCCTTAATCAGAATAGGTATTTATAAGGCTGGTAAAAATAATACATTTGAAATGTCATCACCATCGAATCGAACCAAAGTTAAATAAACCAGGTACTCAAAAGGAGGCACTGTGTCAATTTTTGGCTGCCTATTTCAGTAAAATTATCGCACCTATCGGAGAATTTTAAAAATATTGTAAGGAATCAAAATCTTGCTGAAGATTCCGGAATGGTTTAAAAGGTTGAAATTCGGTTTCGAGAGGTCGTTAATATAGATACACGTACCCAATTTCTATCAATTTTGTTAGAAAAATACATTTCTCAAAAAAATTAATTTTCCTAAAAAATGATAATTTTCAAAAATTTACCAAAAATCGAAAAATCAAGTTGATTTGTTGAAATTTTGGTTTCGGAGAAAGGGAGGGGAGGGGGTAAAAAGATGCTCAATTTGAGAAAAAAACCGGTTTTGTTCAGATTAGAGGTGGACATTGAAAATCTCGAGTATAGTTCCATTGTAACCTCAAAATTAAATGTATAAAAATTTAGAAATCGAATTTTCTTACTTTAAGCAAATTTCAAACCCCTCTCTCCCTTCCAAAAAAAGAAATCACGAAATAAATTTTATTCAGCATTTTTCAAAAATTATTTTCCAGAAAAAATTTTTTAGATCTGAGGAAAAATATTGCCTACCATGTAGAATTTGATGCAGAATAATACATAATTTTCAGTCAGAATTGAGCCATAAATTTTGGTTTTCGAGGTTGAGCAAAACCAACTTCAAAATTTAGAAAAAAATTGTCTTGCAAGTAATGCACTCTCTCATACAAATTTCTACTCATATTTAGATGAAAATATGAAAATTTAAAATAGAAAAAATTGGCTCTTTAAATTTTGGAAGATAGGTAAGACTCTGTTATCTTCCAAATCTTAATCTTTCATTTTTTTGAAATGATTTCTTCATTGAGCAAATTTTTCAGAAATAATTCAATTTTCAACTATTTTAAACCCTTGGTTTGAACATTATTTTTGAGGTTTTTAGTTTTTTTTTTAAACCAATTTACACAAATTTCATATCTTTTTCGTATTTTTCATTCTATAAATTTCTCGACTTTTTGCGCATTTTCGGGCGAAATTCTCGTTCATCTTCATTACTTCTCGAACTGTTTTTAATATCTCGAATATTTCTCATTCTATAGACTTAGTAAGTATACTAACACCTTGTTAAATTCACGACGACAATTTGGCAGAAAGAAACGATTTCAAAGAAAAACGTCGTCTTTTTTAATAAACTATATAAATGTGACCTACTAGAAAATTCATGACACTAAACTTTTATGACATGTTATTTCATTAACTATAAAACAAAATGATATAGAAAATAACTAATTTTCAAAACAGCTCATCACACCATTTCGTTAATAATTTCCGCTGTAATATTCAATTCTGCAAAAGTGATTTCGAATCCAGCATTCAATAATGAAATTCTGAACCCACTTTTGATAAAGTAAAAAGGGACTTCTTTTATGTTACTTTACAGTTAAAACTCCCCCGTACCAATTTTTTTCATCCCATTCAACGTAAACTTTCACTCCGCCGAATTTCGAGTTGCTCGCAATCGAAAACAAAAGGATAGAAAAATCACAGAGAGATTAATTTTGAGAAATTAATAAACGTTCGGATTTGATATTACAAAACAAGGCGAAAAGGTGTACTGTATAAGAGAATATCACAGGAACACGAACACGATCCACGACGAGAAACAATAAGTATCTACAAATAAGCATCCGAATCGAGCTATTTAAAGTGAGTATAATTAATAAAAGGAAAAAAGGGGCGTTTAAGTATTAAGAATCGCCCTGTATTTTACCACCTCTTTTACTGTTATACATCACACTCAATTCATTTATCCGAGACATGAAATTAATTATTTTAAATACCGAAGCGTCTGCTAGTGTTTTAAATTAACTATTCATTTAACCATCAGTTTAAAAGTCTATTTAATTTCACGTGTTCGTGGTGTTAAAACCTGATGTGAAAATAATACATTGTAAGTACCCAAGGTAGGCGAATCTATCTAATTGTGGAATCTCAACAAACGTGTATCAGAAACTCGGAATCGACGTTAGCCTTTGAAAAAATATCAATGGAACGTGGGAGGCCAAACCGTTGACACGAGATTTCAAAACGACGACTTACGCGAGGGTGATTTTCTTCAATTAATTTTCGAGAAAATGTGTAATTTTTGATACTACGAGTTCAATATTTATCTACTTCAAAGGAAAATCTTCCCTGAGTATTTTCTAACGACCTTACCAACCTCCACAACCTAAAAACAGCTTTTGTAATTTTCGCTTCGATTCATTGTTATATCGAATAATAAAAGACAAAGAAAATACGAAAAAAATTATTCGATTGAGAAAAAAATCGATAGAAAAAATTTCGAGAATTTTTCCATCAACAATTAATTCGTAACCTTCGCAGAAAAGTCAACCTAAAATTAAACCTAAAACTTCAAAGTGGCCAAATTTGAAAAGGAAATCACCTTACCAATGACAATATTACTCTTCCATAAGTTCTAAGTTACAACTCTGAAGACTGAACATTTATAGCCACGACGGCGGTCTTGTAAGTCTTACTACACGATAAAAAGTTTACATTCTCGAATATCCTTCTACAAGCGGTAGTTTTCCAGCAAGCCTAATAAATATATAACAAATTTCTGCAGCAAAGTCGTTGTCGTTTGGTTGCCTCATATAAGTACGAGTATATGAGACACATACACCGAGCAAGATTTCAATTAAATGAATAACACGGTAAAGTTTGCTTACTTTTTCAACCTACATTATACTCGCAGTCTCGTAGCAGCCAATCCGAAGGTCTAATTGTTTCGCCCCCAGAAAAAGGATTTACCGGGGTGTTTTATGCGCCAAAGCTTCGCCACACGTTTAATAATCAGGCCATTTTGGCTACTAAAAGTTCGTTATTAAAATAAAATAACCTTATTAAATGAAAATATGGCCAGGATTAGTTGTATAGAAGTGTTAAGAGGATTTTTTCGAGTAGGCAAAAAAAATAAGAATACGTAATTAGAAAACAGAGTCGGAGGAAATGGCGCAAAGAAACGAAGAAGTTGGTTTATTTCATTTTTATCTAATTATCTGAAGAAAACGAAAGCACTTTTTCCAAAGCCAAGGTGTCTACAATGTTCAGAAATGATTTTCCCTGACTTTTCCAGCTTTCATACTCTCTTAATCTGAATCAGTCAAATTGACTGATTAAAAAAGGCAGAATTGAGTCATTGATGAAATCAGTGAAAAATTTACTGATTCTATGGCGAATTTTCATTTTTGAATCAGTATTTTTTTTCTTAACTACTGATGCATTTCGGTAGTTACTTATACTGATTCAATCAGTAAATTGAAATTTTTACTGATTCATTTCAGTAGTTAAGAAAAAAATTACTGATTCAAAAATGAAAATTCACAAATTGAATCAGTAATTTTTCACTGATTGGCAGTCAAATTTCACAGATTCCCAGCGTGCAAAAAGAGCAAAAAAGAGAAGAAAAATGGACATAAAAGAGCAGAAATTCTCGCTGGCTCCTCCTTTGAACCCCCCCCCCCCCCGTTGCGCGTGCATCGAGTATCGGAAAGTTAGAAAGGACCAGAAAGGAGCAGAAAGGAGCAGAAAAAAAGAGCAGAAATTCTCAGCAGAATTTGTCTGCTCTTTTTGCACGCCGGAATTAACTGTGGAATCAGTGGAATTTCACTGCCAATCCAGAGACTCAATTCTGTCGATTTCAATCAGTCAATCTTCAGTTTTTGACGGATTCAAATCAAGAGAGTGCAGATTGTTTTTTCTAAGTTTTCCAAACCTTTTACACACACACGATATTTATGAAACACAGGGAAAGGGGTTTTAAACTCCATCATGTGATAATGATCAAGAGCATCCGTAGGTACGTTTCCAAAAAAAAAAAATATATATACATATATCTTGAATAAATTTTCAAAGTATTTTGCAGAATAGTTAAACCAAGTGAGACTTCGGTTTTGTAAGGCTGAATTTCCATTTTAGTAAGTACCTGTGACTTTTTTTTTCGAAATGAGGATTTTAAAAATAAGGTGAAATTATTCACATAAATTTTTTTACATTTTCCAATGGTTTGAGCGGTAAAGAATTGTAAATAATGTTTTTTGGAAAGAATTTTCCAAAATAAAGATTCACATTTGGCATAGAGATTGAAAATCGTACCTAATCCTAGGATGACCTTTTGTTTTTTGACCAGAGACGGAAACTTTTCAAAATTAATTATCGTGTGTTTTCCAACTTTTTCGGGTCAATTTTTTTCAAATTTTCCAAACGTTTTGAGTAAAGTTCTGTAGTAGTGAGCGAAATGTGGTAACTGGGAGTAATGAAGAAATGATCGTCAAACATATTCAAATTTTCGAGGAAAATACATTTTTTTTTAAAAATCTTCTGCTTTAAAATATTTATCAAGATTTTTGAAAGAATTTGTAACAAGGGTTTTTTTAGACAAAAAAAACAAAAAATTATTTATTGTCCGAGAGAAAAAGAGCACTTTTTTTCGTAAAATTGCGTTGAAAAAACAAAAAAATAGACTTTTTATTCGTTCTGGATGCTACTGTATTTGCCCTATTTTTCCGAATGAAACTAGGATTAATATCCAAGTACAGTGTTTATCGGTTATAAGAACCTTGGAAGGAACTAGAGATTTCGTCACTATAACCGATATGTTGTTATAACCGATATTGCTTTTTTTTGATCGATATTTTTATTATGGGGGGGGGGGGGTATGAATTACGAAATAGTTTCATCCCAACAAACGAATTCTTGGGAGAAAAAAATGAGCTAATTGATCCCAAAATGAAGGGTCAAATGAAGAGGAGCAATTGTAGGCTTCAACCCCTGATAATTAAATACTCTGTTGTACACAAAGAGGAGAAAACGGATACAGATATCAAGGCATGTTTTCAAGGACCAAAAAGGCAAAAGTCTCTATAGAGTACTGCGGGGCAAGACGACGCACTAAAAGTTTAAAAATCTGTCAAAAATCGAATTTTCGACATTTTGGGGAGGTTTTTGTTTTAGACACTACTTTGATCCTTTGTCTTCATTAATTTAACAAGAAAAAAAATATTTGATCATAAAAAGTTAATTAAAAATTAATTCTCCCAAAGAGACCTTGATTAGTACTCTTGCCCCATAGGAGGGGGCAAGAGTCCTAAGTGTGGGGCAAGAGTACTGCCATTTAACTTAATGTTAAGTTGGATACCTAAAGTGTGGGGCAAGAGTACTACCATAACATCTTATGTTACTGATTATGTAATTTTATTTCGTTTTGAAGTTTTTATGCGAATAAATTGATCAAAACTTTACTTTGGCAAAGAAAATACATTATAACAAGAAGTTTGTTTACAGTTTGAAAGGTGTAGTACTCTTGCCCCCACCCCCGGTTTTTCCTTAAAATTAATTTTTCTCGAATAATTTAATACATAGAAACGATTTCTGATATATATTTCGATAGCTTACCTCACCATCTTCCTCAACATGCTATATACTCCTCTGATTCACAATTTTTTACCACCCCAACATCAAAAAAACTGTAGGGCAAAAATCGCATTTTTTTGGCAAAAAGTTTTCAATAGCTCACAGATTAAAAACTATTGGACCAATTCGGATGATTTTTTCAAGGTTTTGTCAGTGCAAGGTACATTTCAAAAAAATAAAAACTTCACCAACCCTGCATTACCAAAATCTGAGATATCAGAGATCGGACTCTTGCCCCACTGCGTCGTCTTGCCCCGCGGTACCTCTACCTTCCAAAAAAAATCGATCACAGAGCTCGCCGGCCGATCAATTCAAAGAATTGTATTGTAAAATTAACGCCTACCTAAACACCCAAGATTTACAACTAGGGACCAAAGTAAAAACGTTAATATCCGTGACAATCGGTTCCATTCTATTCTCTTTTATTTGTCCATATGTTTTTGTTTGTACATTTGTAACATCCTAGTTTTTATTGGCACGTGTTGGTTTAAAATTCACCAAAAAAAAAAAGGTTTTTAATGCCTTTAGGTTCTTATATCAGATATTTTATGCTGGACGGACCAAAAATCTGGTTCTTAAAAGCGATATGTTCTTATAAGTGATGTTCTTATAAGCGATAAAAATTAACATTATGTCTTATGGAGTTTTGCCGGGACTTTCAAATTTGGTTCTAAAAAGCGATATGTTCTTATAACCGATGTTCTTATAACCGATAAACACTGTACCTACTTGAAAAATTGTGATTTTTTAAAACAAGGTACCATTGAGTAAGCCTCTATGAACGTATTCAACTTTTTTTTTCAATTTTTCATTTCAATTTTAAATAAATGATTATAACGAATAATTTTCTATTTAAATGTTCTTGGAAAAGAAACATTTGTTTAGCCCAAGCGAAGCAAGGGCAAAATTTTCTTTAAAAAGTATATTTGAAACCAAAAATTAGACATTCAAAAAAAAATATGAAGTCATTTTTGGCCTTCAGTAAACGGGAATAAAAATGGAAAAGTAACTAAATTTTGGTCAAAGTATGATTTCTCCAGGCTCAAAATTTTTTTAATAGTGTCCTTCTTCGCTATGCCAAATTTTAAACCTCCATCACCATTTGCGTTAATCTGGATTAGAATGGCATTTGTCAAACATAGCGCGCGAGCACTGTACTTTTCACGAGAGCGCCGTGGGAAATTGACATAACGTTCGGGCTCCGCATGACCGGAGGTCAGTTTTTATTTTTTTTGACAATGTTGCTCCGACTCAAACTTATTGAAACTTTTGTGGTATAATTAACACTAAATAACACATTTTCTAAAAAAAAAATGGTGACTGTACCTCTGAAACTTCTTTCCAAAATGGCCGCTCAAAGTTTTTAAACCGCCATAACTCAATGAAAAATGAGTCAAAAATTTTGAAAAAAATGTTTTAGGGTTCCTCTGACCTTCTAGATTCAATTTAAAAAAAAACACGAAATTTTTATCTACATTTGGCGAAAAACGAAAAAATAAAGTGTAAAAAACACATTTTGGCCCCTCCCCCCCCCCCCGAAAATACCTGCTCTGGGGTCCAAAATTTTTATCATAATTTTTTTTCATCGTGACTCAACTTTTGGGGTAGGTTTCATCAAAATCCTTTTCCAGGGCCAAAACACCATACTTATCCTGCTATACCCGTTTGGACAAGTATTGGAAAATGAATCTTTCTACAGATCCAGGATGATCTGAGGTGACTTTTTCATGATTATAATGTACAATAATGTGTAATTTTACATAATTACTTACTTGGTTTAGTTTGATTCGTTCAATGAAAAACAAAACTATTTGAAAAAAAATAACGACCTCGCGAGATTGACGAGAAATTGCGAAAATTTCTTTCAAAAAATACAAAATTCATTTTTATTAGTAAACAGCCTCACCAGATAATATGCTTTTTATTCACTTTTCATACAATCAATTTATAAAAACAATACATTTCCATGTTTTTTGACGAATTTATGCATTTTTTTTCAAGTGTCCAAGACCTCCACCTATGTGTCCAAAACCTCCCATCCTCCTGAGGAGAATTTGGGCAAAAACAGTTTTTTTTCTAAATTGGATATTTTTGACCCCATTACAATTAAAAATTCGTAAATTGAACCAAAATGTTGAAAAAAGAAAAACAGCCTTGTCCAAATTTCCCACAGAGGTGGGCGACAGAAAATCAGAAAATGTAAAATTTATCCAAAACCTCCCCAGGCTCCCCTATAGTAATACGGATGTTGCACAACATCACTGATTAATCCGTTGTTTGAGAAATAATTTACTTTTACAAATTGAACCAGTGATATTTTGACTGACTCAGATTCAGAGAGTACGACCTTGTAAAATAAAAGTGATTTTTTTTTGGAAAATTCATAATTTAATGGGCAAAGCCATATGTATACATTCAAATATCAATTTTGTAGTTTACCTGGTATGGTTAACAAATGCAAAAAAAAATCAAGGAATAGAAAGATTTGGCCGGAGTGGGAGCGAGGGCAATTTTTTTTTGAAAAATGTAGATATAATAAAATGAGCAGAGAAACACTTTCCAGATAATTTATCCTTCTTCTGGATTTTTTAAAAATTCCGGAGAAAATTTCGAATTTCCAGGCTTTCAAATTTTCAAAATTCCTCAACTTTTTCAGATTTTCCAGAAAATGAACACCCTGAAAGCCTCGAAAAATGGTCTTCCTCCCGTCTAAAAAGTTATCACAGCAGACGATTTCTCCAAACTTCTTAAACGATCTCATTCTTTTCATAGCATCAAAGCGAATTGAAGACATTTGGGCAATTCAAAATCACAATCCAAAAAAATAAAGGCAATACCTTGCCATCCATAAACCTGTAAGATTCGTACTAGAAAACAATCCCTGTATCTCACACGCCAATACACAAGTCCCAGGTACCACTTCGGTAGTCAAGTGAGTATACTTACGAGAATAGTGAAGGGAAAAAAATGAAACGAGATTTACTGTAAATAAACGCTATTATTGCCAAGGAAACATCAACAAAAGACGATTCACCTAAGTGACACATCTAATAAGATGTTCAGACGAGAATAGTGAAAGTTAGTGGCGCTTATTTTGAGAAATGAGGTAGAAATGTCGAATAAAAGGAACAAGATAATGTCGAGATTGATATAGTTGCCGGCGAAATACAAGAAAAGAAGTGAAATTCCAGCTCACTATAAAGCGAAAAAAATTAGGTCGATGGAGAAAGGCGACATTTTTCAAAAAACAAGTACCATTGTATTATATCGGTTATTGGGCGACTTTAAAGCCCCAAAGTTTTCTTTCTTATTGGTTATTTACAGATAAACATTCATCGCACGGAGGTCATTTCGGAAATTCTTCTTTTATTCGTCGTCCCATTGAAAAAGGCACTTCAACGTTGAAATTATATAAACTCGGTCGCACGAGTGCAGAAATTATACTAAAATGGGACTATCGTCCGGTTATAGCGGCCAACTCGAGATTTTACGAGTTAACGAATCGATAGGTAATTTTTACATAAGCTGACAAATTTATGCAGTTTTTTTCAACGACCGTTGACCGGTGTTATTCGATAACAGTCTTCAAACTTTTATGAGTCTTATGTAACGTGGAAAAGGCTGATTGAAAATTCAAAGCGTTCTTTGGTGCAGTGATTGTGAACATTTTCCACACGAGTGTTCCCATTCAGAAATACAAACAGTGGTTCGAAATTCAAAGGCCAATCTTTAGCTAAACTTTTACCTAGGTATCTAATTTATTATTCGGAGTAGGTTCGAAGTCGAAAAAAATTCAAGTTTAATTACTTATTTCTTTATTAAAAGGCCTATCTATGATTTGTTTTCTCTGGGGAAAGGAAGGGTGAGGGGTAGTAAAACTGGTTTACATTGATTTCTGATTTTCTGCTAAAAAAAATATTCAGAGTTCGATTTCACGCAAATTCATAAATTTCTTTCTACAATGAATTCGAATTTTGATGGATCCTAACAAAAAAATGTTGTGAAATGGCCTCAAAAAGACGTGATATTATTTTTAAAAATTTTTTTAGAATTTTCTCTGCGTTTTTTGAGACGTTCATATGATTTTTGTACACGATCAAAAACGTCATTTTCGGAGAAATTTCGGAATTGAATAAAGATACTAATAAATATTGATTAATATTGAAGAAAAGATTCAACTCAAGATCGACTCAAGACGACCCCGATACCATTTTTGTTTTTTAGGAGGTTTTCAAATTGGGGTGAAATTATTACAAGATAATGTCGTTAAATGACTTAGCATTCTCACCTTGTATTTGAATCTGACTATATTTAATATTTAAGCTATTTTGAAAAATAAAAAATACTTGAATATTTGGTTTTAAATTCAAGTTCTTCATTCAATAGCTTGAAAGAAATTCAAAAAAAATTTCCGATCTTGGAAATAATTTTTTACCAATTTTTTTGAAACTTCTGTAGCGTTGCTGTCAACTAAAATTTCATAAAAATTGTATAAATAAAAAAATATGTAGCCTAAAAAATATTTTGGCTCAATTTCGAGATAGTACCATTCTACCATTGACGTCAATTTTGCCTACTTATCGGATTTTTCAGAGATCCGTGAAATATATCGCTTTTTCAAATTTTTTAACATTCGCTAAAAAATTAAAAACATAAAAAAATGAGTTTTTTGAAATTTTGTTAGGTTTTTTTAAATACTCTAACCCATAAAAAATTACCGGCGGTGGTTCTATCATTTTCATCATTACTCCTCGTTCAAATATGTTTTTTTGCAAAATCAAGGAAAATGTATTGAACATTTTTTTTTCGAAAATTGGAAAAACAGGATTCGTATGGAAAAAAAACGTGTTTTTTTTATGATAATTTCTTCACTTCTAAGAAATTGAATAATGGTTTCTTCAGAAAAAAATAATTGAAAAATTATAAAAATCCTATTTATAGTTATTAATATCTTTCAAAAATTATTTCCCCTGACTTTTCCATGATTTAAAAATTGATTTTTATGTCTTCCAGACATTTTTACACAAAATACAATTTCAACGACTCAGGTACACTTCCATCTCGATCTTTATTCAAGATTAGGCCTTTGAGAAGTTGAAGGGACACATTTCTTTCAATTCCTAAAAAAATAAGTAGAGGATTCATTGAGTCTCATTATTTTTTTCAGTATTTCAGTTGAAGGAGACGCAAACTCCTCACTCTATACCTGTCAAATCTGCAATTTTCAAAACAAAATGACTTATTTTTCAATAGATTGTTGATGAAAATAAAACTCCATGACTTCGAAGAGAAAGTTCTAAAACAAACGGTTAAAGTTTTGATCTTCTCAATGTTTTTTTTTCTTTTAAATAAAAATTCACATTTTTTTACTATTTTGTGGTCTTTTATTGAGCCAGGTTGATCCTGAAAGTGTTTAAAAAATCGCTAACAATGATTTTTATGGGTATACGTAGGTATAGTAACACTGATTTCGAGAAAAAAATTCATTTTTTTTTTACTAAAATTCGAAAAAAGTGATTTTTTAAGAACCATAAAAAATTAGGTCAGGTAAGTACATAAATAGATCCATACTAACACCATTTTTTAAATTTTCAAAAACTTATCTTTCATCAAATCTTCAGAAAATGTTTTAAACATGGTCAGATCGATTTTGAGGCTCGATAAGGAGGGGTAAGGGTGAAGTTCGGAAGTGAAATTTTTACCAGTTTCTTTTTAGGTTTAGGCATAACTTCATCACTACAACCTTTTCACCTTTGAGAAAAAATTGCAAAATTATCATTTCTAGTATTCCTAATAGTAAGGCACTCCTCTCCCAAATTGACAAAATATTCAAAATTTTAAAATTGCAGCGGTTACTTGTAGAGGAGGCAGAACCGGCGTTAGAGAATGCGTGCCCCCTCCTCCAAAAAAATGTTAAAAATCAATTTTTCAGGGTGTTTAACAAAATTTGTTGAGCAAAAAGCTTAACTTAGCTTGACTTTTTGGAATGATTTTATGCATGACTTTTCCGAACCCCCCTCCTCCTCAAAAAAGTTATGAGTCTGTACTCCAATACCTCCCCCCCCCCCATCTATACATTTGTGTGCTTGCAGCTATTTATAGAAAATTAAAATTTTATCAAACACATTAAATTAAAAAAAACATAATTTTTAAAATCTATTTATGCAAACCTAATTCTAACATAACAAATAAATTTATTTTTTCAATTTTTCAAAGGTAAATGGGAGTTTTTTTGGATTTTTGAAAAAAGCTTGATCAGAGTAAATTGGTTAAAAAGCTTGACTTTTCAGAACCAGCATGACCTTTTTGAAAAAAATCTTGACTTATCACTTATCAGGATAGCTTGACCTGTTAGACATCCTATTTTTCAATCTCTTTTGTACTTTTTTTTGGTTCTGTCCCTTTTTGCTCACCCTTTTTGAGGAAAAATTTTTAAAAATGGCAGTTTTGGCAAAAAAATCAGATTTTTATTTTTTATAGCATATTTTCTCGAAATGAAACGTAAAAGTGAAATTTCGGGCCCATACTTGTTTTTCAAAAAACTCGAGTCCACCTCCCTCTCACCGATCTTGCGAGCAGAAGGAGGGGCCAAACATTGATCAATATCTTTTTGAGACCATCTTACATCAATTTTTTGCTAGAACCCACCAAAATACGAAAAAAATGATAAAACAGCCAGCCCTATCCATCATCCAAAATGACCCCAGATTGAGGCCCATTTTCAGCAAATCCATCCTTCAAAAAATCCAACCACTCGCTGGACATTTCACAACACCGGAACCGATCCAACCCAGACATAATTTTCAATTAAACGATTAAAGATCGCACGATTATCCCATCTCATTAAACTGCGCTTATCTTTAACAAGCCGCTCCAGATCCACAGCACACAAAGACGTAAGTTCGAAGAAAAAAAAACACCCACGCCGAATCTAATTTACATTTTTCTAAATTAAGAAGCCTCTACGTATCCACCAGCGGATAACTTTTATGGCTATCCTAAGAAAACGTGCATAGAACGAGGTTCAATTTATATACGCACAGTACCGAACCAACATCATCGACCCTAAAGTAATCATATTAATGACTCATCTAGCGAAGAGTAACATTTCGTAATCAGCTCAAATGCACCGAATACCTTCATCAATGATAAATAAAAAAAATCCACGGTTAACCATTTACTGGTTCATTTATTACAAGAATCCTCTCTTTAGGCTACCGCGTAATTCAGCCTATAATTACTTAAGAAAACAATACTGTTTGAATTACGAAAATTGTATCGGTTGATTCATTCGTCGACGAAATTCTCTTCCAGCGATGGGTTTCTTTTTCCATTTGTTATAACGATAAGAGGTAAAAGTATTTAAAATTGGCCAAATTTTCCTAACCTTATATTCTTTACGAGCGAATAATACTTTGGAAATTTTCAAAAAAACGTCTTTGCTTCTTTTTTTCGTTGCCGTGCTGTAGAAAAACTTGTTGTAGGTACCCAGAGTCCAAAAGCTGCCTATTTTGTTATACCTGCTATAATTTTATTTAAGTCTTTGATGTTTTTTTTTGCGTCTATATTATTTAGGTATTTTTTGCCTTTTATTTTGTTCGCGAAGGCGATCTTTTAGACATGTTTCACAAACCATTATGTCATTCGAGTATTTTCCCTGGAAAATTTTATATACTTTGAAATGCCAGCACATTTTTGCAACGTGTTTGAATACCTACATTTTAATAAGAACGAAAGAGGTAGACGGCGAAATGATATCGAATAATATAGTATACGTTGAAATTCACCAAATATACCTACTCGTCGAATAATATTAAAAGTAAAAAAAAAAATACGAAATAGAAACACGCCAGTATAACGATGCCAGATGCCATTGATACTCGTAGAATATAAGTATACCTACAGTCATTTTGTATGCGAATAGAAAACGAGACGAGAAGTTTCACAGATTTCAAAACAACAATCATCAAATGATGCAATTATTTTTTTACGAGTATAAATGTTGCGCAATTCGAGCTCTTTTTTTTTGAATCGGTCAACAAGGAATTTTTCCCTCGTGGTTTAAGTGAAGCGAATCTCTGTTCAATGATACAGCGATGATTCTCAGAAAATATTAATCTTTCAAAAATAAATGTTGATTTTTGAAAGGATTTCAAGTAATTATCAGAATTAGTGATTTTGAATTCAATCAAATACATATATTTTTCGGAATTTCTATTATTTGTAACTGAAATCACTTTCCATTACATTTTCGGCTCATGGGCTGAAATTGAACTACACGTTGACGATGATCGACTGACAGTGACGAAATATTCGAATGACGTACTTCAACAAATACCAAAATTTGATTAATATTTTGAAATTGATCGAAAAGTAGAGCATGGTGGAAGCTGGATTTGATGGAATGTAATATTTTATCAACGCATAGGTATTAGGTACCTTAAGAAAAAGATATTACCTTTCATCAAATAAAACCAATTCGTATCCACTGATATGGCAACGAAAGACATGAAAAATGAGTTCAAAGTTCAAACAGACTTGAATCTGATGATTTTTTTCTTTCTTTTTTTTCAATTAAAAAATTTAATGAATTTCAACCTTTCAACTCATCAAGCTCAATTTCTTATGTGAAAAAAATGAAAAATTACTTAGGTACATCACATCTTTTTTGAGTTCATAAGATTTACATGGGGAAAGAATAGGAAATTTAGAAAAATGGACCTCATCAAGAAAAATATGTTCGGTAGATTTAGATAATTACCTATAATGAAAATTTACCAAAGATAGTAAAATGTGCAAAAAAAATGTAAAGAAATGCCACAAAATTTAAAATTAAAAAAAATCCAAAATTTATTGAAAAATTTACAAAAATTGCTAGAAATTTCATAAAAATTATTCAAAATTGTAGCAAAAAAATGTTTAAAAATTTAAAAAAAATCAGGGTTTGTACTGAAATTTAAAACCAAAAATTCGTACTTTTTTCGTACTTTTCAGTTTTCAATGTAGGTACTTATACTTATTTCATATTTTTTCATAATTTTTTGAACCTTATAATTTCTTGATGACCAGGAAGAATATTATTTTTGTAGATTAAATTTTGTCAAAATTTCGTACTTCTTACATTTTTTTTTTCAAAAATCCGTATTTTTTGAACTTTTTTTGAAAACGTATACTTTTTTAGTACTTTTACATTTATACCAACTACTCAATATGTATTCGTATTCACTTTTTTCGTACTTTCGTACTTTTCGTACTCGGTACGAGCCATGAAAAATTATAAAATTTGGGCAAAATCATATGGAATTTGTTGAGAACCACAAAAAGGTGTGAAATTTGCTAATAATTTTATTAAATCTTTCAAAATGTTGGAAGTAAAATTTAGAAATTTACAGAAATCTTAAAATTTGCTCAATGTGGTGTGATTAATGGTCAAAAAATTAAGGAATACGCTGGAAATTTCATAGAATTATGTTCAAAATATCGTAACATTTTTTTGAAAAAGTTGTAATAAAAGTCAAAATTTGCACAAAAGATGTCAATAACATAGAATGGGGCGAAGAATGAGATAGAAAAGAAAGAGAGGTAGAAAAATTTTGAGAACACAATTTTATTCCCCTTATCGAGTTTAATAATATCAATTTCCTCTCAACCAAATTTTCTCATTTTTCTCCCTGGCATAAAAATATATCTACCTGAACTTTTCATGATTTTTCCAGACTAATCACTTCTCATCTCACGTCTCAATTTTTTCTAAGTCTCAAAAATCACCTCTGTTTTTTTGGCAAAATTTCATAAATTTTAGCACCTAAAAATATTACACTTCGAGTCATTAGCAGATCGAAACGACTTGAACAGCAGCGCCAATTTTTTTCAACCCCCCCCCCTCATAATTTTAATTCGGGTAATCTTGAATATGAATTTGACTTCCTCCATTGCAACTTTCACTGCAGTTATAATCACAACACGTATTAAAATTTAAAGAAGAACTAAAACAGTCGAAATTATTCCAATTCGACTATTAAACTATCATCTCAAATTTGAAACCACCAACAATAGGGTGTCTAACAAAATTTATTGAGCAAAAGGCTTGATGACTTTTTCATGGACCACCCCCTCCAAAAAAATCAAGTTTTACGGGGAAAAAACTTCAAACAAATAATTCAAAAAAAAATCACTACGAGCTTTTGAATTAAAATTTTTTACGAACTAATTCAAACAAATATGGATCAAGAAAAATCATAATGAACTCCCTGAATTTAAATGTTTACGAAAAAATTCAAACAAATACATATGATTCAAAAATTTAAGAAAAATCATGTTAGAAAAGCAAAAATGACAATTTTCACTTTCGAACGTTAAAATATTTGAAAAAAAAAACTTCATCTTTGAGTCAAACAGCTTGACTTTGCATCACTAGCTTGATCCCTTGGTCAAAAGCTGGATTTAGCTTGACCGTTAGACACCCTGAACTATCATAATTTTTCAGGGGGGGAGGGGGGAGGGGTGAACAGATGTTGCATGACAGAGTCGACACACCACTGAATCCGTCAGCGGTTTGAACCAAATTTTTACAGTGTCATTCCATAGGAAACTTTGACATTTTTGGCCAAAAATGCGTTGAGACCGCCATTTTGTAGAGGAAAAAATTATCTTTCGAATGAGAGGTCGACGGACCCGTGATGTAGATTTTTGTCACTTCTAGAGCAATTTGAAGTTCACAGGTGCTGAAACCATAATTTCGAGAAAATAGAAATTTAAAAAAAAAACAACTAAACTTTGTTACAATTTTGAGAGATTTGCATCTAAGAACACCGTTGACCGCTCATTTTGAAGTCAATTTTATGCTCTATTACACTGTGTTTGTCAATGTGAGTCAATGTGGGACCTTTTTGTACGCTCTGGCCTTTTTTCGTCAATTTAATAATTGTGTTAAATTACGTAAATAAGTACATTAATTTTTTTTCATTGTAGAGGGAGTAAAAGTCTACTTTTACTCCCTCTCGCGAATCGCTCGAGTGCTCAAACTCGACTTTTACTCCCTCTACAATGAAAAATATTGTATGCAACTCGGGAGATAAATGATTTTCGACGATTTTGAGTTATTTCCCTCGCTTCGCTCGGGCAATAAACCTCAAAATTCGTCGAAAATCACTTTATTTCCCTTGTTGCATAATATACTATTATGACTTGCCTACAGAAAAGTGTATTTTCTAGACGAATTAAGCGTCCTACGAAAAAAATGATATCAACCAAAATTTTAGAGAATTAAATTTCCTTTCTGCTTAAAGTGGTCAAAATTTTTCTGGGAGTCGATTTTTTCGTGGTATTCTCAAGCGAAGTTGAAAATTGAAATTCGTTGAGTCCTTTTTTAACTTCGCTTGATAATACCACGAAAAGATCGACTCCTAGAAATAATTTTACCGTTTTAAGCAGAAAGGAAATTTAATTCTCTACAACTTTGATTTGACCCTACAAACCTAAAAATGCGATTTTCTCGAAAACAGAAAAAATCCAAAGTGGGATCTTTTCTAAGAATGACACATACCTATTTCGAAGATGAAAAATATCTGAAAAAATTCAAAATATGTATTTTTTCAAATCATCTTTAACGAAATATTTTTAAAAAATTTAGGGAAGACTTTCAACCACACGAAACAAAATTTTTCAATCGCAGAATTTTCCCTCGTAACCCTCCTCATTTTCAATGCTGACATTCTTCTTAAAATTATGCGCCTTTTAACGAGAAATTTTACTCCGAAAAAATGCCAAAAGAAAACAGAAAACAAACAAAAATATCTCTTTTCGTACATGCCTCTTAAAACCTAATACTTGTACTTATAAAATTACTCATTCGAGTGTTAATTTCTTTCATGTGGAAATGGTCGACCTTGACGTACATTCCTATCGCTTAATCGGCTCGCCTAAAAAAATCGATCACGAAAATTCGAAGTTTGCTTTCGTTTACGAATGTAATTATACTAAAAAGTCGGTATATAAAATATGTAAACTATGCCCACCATTTAACCGCCTCGCCGAAAACTCCGCCGCTAAGTTGGAAATTCCGAAGAAATAAAATCGCTAGCCGAGTTTCAGTCATTAAAAAGAAGACGGAAACTTTCGAATGAGTATGGAACGAACGAGGCCGCGACGGAAGAATGAGAAAACAAAAAGATAAAAGACGGGAGGAAGAAAAAACAATAAATTCGCGCATTCCCTGCGGAGATAAAAAGATACACGAATGCTGGGTGATGTTTTAACTCGGAGAAAAAAACCAACTTATCCTAAACACCAGTATAGAATTAAGGGCGGAATAAAAATTGCCGCCGAATCGGGCGATTAAGAGGCGATATTGTCAGCCAAGTATGAAATTTGCGAAGGAATTATCGTTATAAGACGAGAAAATACGGTTAAACGATATTTTGATTTTTACGCGGTTCCCTCCTTTTCTCTCCCCGGCCGAAGCTCGGGGTTCTTAAAAATTCACTGTTTTCTTTCGTTCGCCATTCGCTGCCTAGGTATTCGCGCGATCCGCATCGAAGGCAAAAATCCCCTATAATCATTAACTAAATTTAACGTCGGTGTTAAAGACACCGTAGAAGAGCAGGAAAAAAAACACAAAGCTTAAGGGAACGAATCGAGGTTCATTTTTATCATAATTGAAGTTTACTCCGACGCTTTAAAAAGTTTTTCCAAAAGGCAGCATCCCCGCCCAACGCCCGGTTCAGTTTGCTTCGCGAAATCGTTATGAATGAGAAGAGAAAAAGAACTTGATGGGCCGTGAAATTAGTCGGCAAAATTTCCAAAAGTTTATTACGTATAAGAAAACGAGCTCGGGACCGCCGTCCTCGTCGCAGGCGGAGTCCAAGTCGCAGCAACGTGTGCACGTAATTTTGACCTGTAACCTGTCATCGCGAAGCTCGAAGAGAAAAAAAAGGCTCGAGTATTCGTCGGCAACATTCGCTCGTTTTTCTTCCACAAGCTCGATACAGCTTTTAAATTAAAATCTTAAAAAATCAAACTCGACATGTTCGAATACAGATACATCGACGATGATGGTTTCTTTGCAGCGGAAAAGCTTTTTCGTCGAATTCACTTTTCGCTTCAGCGTTCAGTTCACTTAGCAACAATACCTCTTTGAGGTTCTATTACCAATATAGTTGGAAACATCGGAGCGAAAAACGTCATCCGAGTTACATCTTTAATTTGATATTTTCGCATTGTGTACGTGTACAGGTATCTCTTTTATTTTATTTTTTTGTTTCCTCGAAGAAAAGAGAAGAAAAAACCTTTGCACATATTCGCTTTTGAATTCATTAGCGAAGTTTTTCATGCGATGAAATTCCCGACACAATATAGCGTCGAATTTGACTTGGCAAAGACGACGAATCAATGGCGAACGAGTTTCTTCTCCGGCGAAAGCGCGCAGAATATTATATATAAAATTAAACAATTATTTCCAGCAAATTTTATAAGTAAGAAAAAAAGTCGACTCGCGTCGTTGTTTTTATACGTACACGTTGAAAACGACGCCGAGGATACGAGAAATTATGGCTTTATCTCGTGCCGTATACCTTTACCTTTTTAGTGCTTTCGGGCTAAAACGAAGTAATGCTCTTTATTTACGTTTGTGTATACAGCTCTTGGAAAAAAATCAACGAAAATGAAATTACACTAAGAGAATTAGATTGCTGGATGAAAGATACGCGGGGGTGTGCTATGTTATTTAGACTAACGTAATCGGGGTGTTTGACTTGTGAAAAAAAAAGTATACTTATATGAGATTTTTTCTAGATGTGGTGTGCGCGAGTTTACGAGGTTTGAAATTCTGCTGCAGGGAGTTGATAAGTTGCAATGGTGATGTAGTTGACGGTTCCATTAGCGTGTTTTATGTATTAGAATTTTTAAAATTATAATTCGTGGTTAGATTTAAAATTTTCTGTTTTTGAAATTGCCTTTTTCGAGTATTTTTGAAACCGGCCGAGAGAAATATTTAATGGAACAATGGGAGGTTGAGAATTCATCGTTGAAGAGTTAAAATTAGCAACGTGGTGAAAATTCAACATTTTAGAGGGGAAAATTGAGAAAAATCCAAATAGGAAGAGCTTACCATAGGAAGGTAACAATTCAGTTCTGAAAACTGAGAGATCACAAGTTATTCTTTCAATTTGGAACATTTCGTGAAAATCGTGGATATACTTACAAGGGAGGTATACCAACTCATAGTAAAATTTTCACCCCAGATAAAAAAAATTGAAAGTTTATCATAACAGTACCCCGTATCCAAAATTTCAGATGCTGAAGTTCATTTCTCGATTTTTGGCGAATTTTTGAAATTTCAAAATTACCTGCGCCCTGCGAAATATGAAAATTTGATCTAATGAACAAAAAAAGCTGAAATTTGGTATATACCCTATTTTTGACCTCCCGAATCGATTGGAAGCGGTTTCGAGACGTTTCGGAGCCACCAGAAAATTTTGGAATTTTCCTACGTCGGAGAAAAGCCCATAAAAATGGTCCATATGCACTTCAGCACCTATAAACGCGGATTATCCATATTGGTGACCTATTTGATGGATTAAAACACAATTTTCCAAAATTCGTAACTTTGAGTTCAAATTCGCATTTTAGGGCAAGAAATTTTCCTGGAAAAAATTAAAAAATTTTCAAATTGTTCCGAAACGTCTTGAAACCGTTTCCATTCGATTCGGGAGGTCGAAAATAGGGTATATACCAAATTTCAGATTTTTGCGTTGATCAGATAAAATTTTCACATGTAAGTATTTCGGAGGGCGAAGGTCTGAAATTTTGAATACAGGGTCCTGTTATGATGTACTTTCGATTTTTTTTTGTTTGGCTCAAAATTTTACTTTGAGTTGGGATACCTTCCTTGTTAGATAAAGGTCAAAATATCACAAAATTGATCAAATCACCAAGGAAAATTAATCAAATTCCATAAAAAATCACCCCCCCCCCCCCAATAGAAAATAATTCAATTTCGTTCTGAAAATTTTCATTTTTCGCACCCACTCCCTCCTTGAAAACAAATTTCATTTTCATTCAGAGAATTTTCAAAGTACCTAAATTATTAATTTTTGCCAACTTTACAACCCTCCCCATGTTATTTTTTGGCACGGATCACTGATTTTTTACAGCATACAAAAACTGATTCTCATTTCACAAGGGGGATAGATATTAGGCAACTCCTCTCTCCCCTCTCCGTTCCAACAACAACACAACTTTAATTCAATGTTGAACATTTTTCAAAATGGATACTTAATTTATGGAATCTTGCCTCTTCTCTGCGAAAAAATGAAGACCCAATGCTTTCACCACTTGAATTTTTCATTTCACAAATCATAACTAAAACTTTTAAAAATAATTTTAGGTAGAAATCAGTAAAAATTACTCAAAATACACAAATTTCTTAAAAATGTCATAGAGTTGTTCGAAATTACGATAATTATTCAATGTACCATAAAAATCTATAGGATAAGGTAAAAATTTCAAAAACCTGGTTTCACATACTTAAAATTTCTAAAATATCCACCATCGAGAATCTTCATTATTTTGAAAAATCAATAGAAAATTCATTAAAATTATAAAAATTCAAATTTCATAAAACATTTGAGAATCATCTTTAGCAATTACAAGATCTCCTGTCTCCTCTCACGGAGAATAAATCAATTTTTTCAGTCATTCGACAAAAATCATATAAAAAAATTAATCATTTGAAAAAAATCAGAATTTTTTTGAAAATTTTGTAATTTTGTGGATTTTTTGACGAATTTAGATTTTTGGAAGTAAATTTTTAACTCAATTGCGAATTTATCACGACTTAATTTTTGGTGACTTGTTAAAAACTCGAGAGAACTAACTGTTGAAATTAAATTAAATAAAAATTGCTGAATACATAAGTCCTAAATTTTTAAAAACGATTCTCAAATGGTTTTTTTTCGTATTATTTCTCGCGGAATCAAATTTTTTACGCCCCCCCTCCTCATTAAAATACAAACAAAATAATTGAAGTGATTTTAAATCTGATATAATACTCTTCTGAATTTGAATACATAATACATAAAAATTATCTTTTCCTGAAAACAATATTCTCGAATATGATTTCAGTGGCGCGGCTCCCACCACCACTCCCCTTTGAACTGTTATGCAAAACTAATGCCGGAATCGAATTTAAGGGGTAAAAAATGTATATTTCGATACCCCATTTTAAAAATTCCAAAAATTCGAGATTTTACCCCCCCCCCCCCACTCGCCACTCCCCTTTGAACTTTTTTGCAAAAGTAATGCCGGAAACGAATTCAGGGGGCAAAAAAATGTATATTTTGATACCTACTCAAAAAATTCCGAAAATTCGAGATTTTACCTCCTCCCCCCACTCTCCTTTGAACTTTTTTAAAAAAATAATTTCAGAATCAAATTCAGGAGGCAAAAAAACATATATTTTGATATCCCACTCGAAAAAAGCTAAGAATGTGGTTTTCAAGCCCCTCTCCCCACCACCCTTTGGACTTTGGGGTTAAAAAATTTGAAAAAAGGATTCAGCGTATCCCAAAACTCCCGATTATTCGGTTTATGACGCGTAACAATTATTAACACCTGTGCGAGTGTGCGACTCTTTAATATTTCTGAAAATGATTCAAGTTTTTAATTTACTTAGTGTTTTTATAGTAAATGAAAATTTAGTAAGGAGGGGGGGGGGGGGTTGAACTCAAAAATTTCTCAAAAAATTGTGAAAGTTCGGACCCCCTCCATGAGAAATTCCTGATTACGCCACTGTTTGACGTTTTATGATTTTTCATAACATTTTTTTTTTAATTTTCTATATTTTTGTGCAAGCAAATCATGCTTTGCATGAATCCCGATTGGGTACTTCGTTCAATAATTTCTACGACTATTTCAATGATTTTTTCCGTTTTTTTTTCCTGATTTATCTTATCCATTAATAACAATAGGAAAATGTCATCGATAAAGAAGGAGGTAAAAATTGAAAATTTCCTCTTTTATTTTTCACGTCTGAAATAACACGATTTATCCCAAAACCTGACTCAAAATACAATTTTTTTTTTTGAAAAAAATCATAAATTTAGAATCTTTTTAATTCGAATCTAAAAACTCAGTCTGGAAATATATTTTCATATTTCGTTCCAGTCTTCGATCACACTAACTCAATTATATTTCAATAATTTACACTTTAAAAAACCTTCGAAACAAACACCAGCCAATCTCGAATCAACTATCGACGAACGATTAAATCCAGGTATAATAAAGGGGTAGATCATTTTCACCAATAACCGGCTGCTCGACAACTTAATCACCACTGCAAACAGTAATTTCATCGCGAACCACTACCCATCCGTATTCCAAGCCGATTCCAAAATTATCTATATAATTGACCAGCAGCAAAATCACTAACAAGGCGCAGATTAACTTAACCACAGTCTCCCTATATGCAATATACATATTAAACACACGTAATACTCGTCAGCTCGTGCGATAAATAAAACTCTTCATTCAACATTCAGGAGACTGCATTAAAAAAAATGCATAGCTCGTGGCATAAATATTAATATAATAACGATTTTCCAGACAGGTTATTCGAAACAAGATGCCTACAGTAGATGACGAGAAACGATGCCGCGAACAGCATAGGTAGCATATGCAAACTAGGCACATGCGTATTTTCTAATCAAATGATGAATTGCTTCTTTTTTCCAAGGCTACTTGATTACGAGCGAAGATGAGCATTGTGTTTTCTTCGCGCAGACATCATGTAAGAAATTTATTCCTATTCGCAAATGTACGAATGTGAAAAGCATTTGTGATGGAAAACAATTGTAGCTGTACGAACTGAACGGTTCGCGTAGCTATAAATTAAACGTTCGTCGTTATAAATATTTCAAATAATACGATCATGAATTCATGAATATACTCGAGAAATCGAATTTTTGTTTACTTTATTAGTGCCATAAATTTACCGGAGTCGTTTTTATACATAAACGAGTTCCACTTCTTACTACAACGCCAGTCATTCGCCGATTAAAACTCTTCGCTTAACAATTGCGCTGTAGAAAGTTTAGAGATCCTTTGATCTCGCTGTATACCTATTCTTAATACTTAAATAGTCTAAGGTAGAAGTCTAGGTACAATGTACCGAACCAAGTTCGTAAATACAATCATAATAAAACAAAGAGAATATTCGTCAATAAAACATGCATATACTTGGATCCACCTAACTCCTCGTAATCCAATCCAATAAAGATTCGTTGTCGAGATAAAGCTAATCAATTTAACTAAATATTATTCCAAATTGACACTCTGCAACTTATACAGCACCTAATTTTATAGCCTCCCACCCACGACTTCACAGGTGGTAATATAGAAATGAATCAATAGCTGGACAGTGTAGAAATAGGTGTATTTTAATGATTCAATTTCAAATATTTTTTCACCCCATAATTGACCCTATGTCTGAATTTTTTACCTACGTATGAGAAACTGAATAAAAAAAAACTAAATAAAAAAAAACACACGCAGTAGGTATTCCCTCGTTTTGAATTTATTTCGCACCCTTCTTCGATTCTATGATATATTTGAACTTGGGTTTGAAATAGGGCTTAGGAAAAAAATCACCATTTGTGACGCCAGCGCCACTATTCCACCATTTGCTACCACCCAATACCTCAAACTTTTAAATCACTTACGCTTCGAAGATAATTGGGTAATAAATTACAACAATAGGATCAAAAATCCGGGAGTAAATTATTTACATTTCATATTCCACATTACCTTTTTGTTTTATAAATTTGTACCTATGTAATTTAATTTGAAATATGAATGCAAGTATATGGGTAATGATCCCTAATCGTAAATAAACCGTTGATAGATACGAACCGCCCATTGAGAGTAAAACTTCACAAATGCTGTTACAATAAGCTGAGATACTTTGGATATGCTACGGGTAGGTGTGTGTTTTACTCTGTTGTTTTTTTGGATGGTTTGTTTTTGTAAGTATCACGGTCTGGTCCACTACCTACGTCGTTGAAAAGCTTATTATTAGCTGATTTACGCGTAATTATTATTCGATTAGATGTACGTGAGTCGGTCGGTGAACTTATGATGGGGGAATAAACGATGGAAGCAGGGGAGAGGTTTGGGCTGAGGAATGTACGTTATTGGGAAGATGGGATGTGAAATTTGAGTAAATTTTTAATTTAGATAGGAAATATGAAATGATTTAATGGCGAACCTTTTTCCATCTTTTTACTCAAAAACACGATTTATTTCAAAAACTAAACTCTGTTATTAAGAATTTTACATGATTTTTGAAATTTGTACACGTAATTTCGATAATTTTGAAAATATATTTGTATTTTTTATTGCTCTAAATCTTTTAGCAAAAATTTGATTTTCTCAGGAGTTTCAAATGTCTTTAAAATGAATAGAAATGAATCTCTTTTGATGTCAATTTTCGAGCTTTAAAATTAAAAATAATTCATTACTTCAGCGGATTTCAAGGGAAGGATTCAGTTCATTAAAGAATGTTCAATTTTCCGAGGTCAAATCTAATAAATTTTAGTTTGGCCCATAGGCGCACCCAGGAGGGACGGGGCTTAGAGGGCTCGACTCCCCCCTCCCCTCAAGTTTGAAAAGGAGATTTTTTTGTCACAAAAATGTAAAAAAGTGCATTTTTTGCTTTTCAAACATGATTTTTCAAAAAAAATCGTCCTCGCTTCGCTCGGGTAGTATTTTAATTTTTAATCCTTCTATTTCGAAAATTAGTTGATCTTTGAGTAAAAAATCACTAATTTCTCAATTAATTCCCACTTTGTCAGAAAAAATCAAGAATTTTAACTGAAAGATCAGTGAAAAATCACTAAAATTCCGCAATTAACAAGTTACTGAATTTTTTCATTGAAATTTCACATTTCCCCTATTTTTTCTCGAATTCTCAGCCCCTCCCTTAAATAATTTTCTGGGTGCGCTTATGGTTTTGCCCAGGGAGAAAGAATCGTGAGAAATTATAAAAATCCAAAAATTTTTAAGTACCCACTTAACATACAAAAATGAGAAATTTGGTAGTCCAATATTGACTATACATAATATATAATTATAAGTATAATCAAACTTGTCATATTTTCCATTTTCCAGGTGTTATTTTTTGAAGATCTCAGCGAAATTTCATTTTTTTCAGTTAACCTATTTCAATTTTCCCCCCAAAAAAATTGAAACGGAGGAATTTTCCAAAGGAGGGTTAAGGGGAGTTGACACCCACCCCCTCCCAGTGATGATAGAAATGGCTGAAAAACAGCGAATTCAATCAAAAAGGCATTCTTTTAATTTAAAAATTTTTCACCCTCATCTCTCTGGGGCATAATAAAATTGTCGATTTTCACCAAATGAAATGGAGATTTTTCAATCATTTTTAAATTCAAAATTTTGGTAATATTTTTTGTTTGAAAAAAACGTCGACTATCTTTTTATGGGTAAGTACGTCACAAAGATTTTCAAAATATCTGATATTTTAATCAAATCGAATTTGCTCCAATAAAATCTGAAAATACTGGAAAAATCTAAAACATGGCCTAGGTTTTCATACCACGAATCAAGGTGTTTACAAAATTTCAAAATCAAAAAACAAGATTTTAATCTAAGTATTACCTATCAATAAGTAATGATTCCTGAAATTATACTAAAATCTCAAAATCAAAAATTCAGCATTTAGCAATTTTTGAGTTTCGACGAATAAATCCAAATCTTTACAGTACCTTCTCTTTCCCTCTCCCACCACAAAAAAAAAACGTTTTTTTGCTACTTTAATAAATCTAGGTTGCATCCAAAAATTGAAAAAATTAAAGTCCTCGACCATTTGTTGTTTTTTCAGAGATGCAAAAAACTCAAAATCTTTTAGAGTTCAAATTTGTTTTCTCATTTTTTTTTTCTAAAACGACTAATTTTTTAGATTTGTTTAATTTGGAATTTTTTGGTAAAGTTTAAAAGAAGCTGATTAATTTGTCGAAGTTTTCTTGAATACAAAAAAGGAAAAGCAATATTCCAGCTGAAAACAGATTTTCGCAACTCTTGGAATTCATTTTTAGGATTAGGTATTTCGTAAGATTCCGAACTGTTGGACAAATATATATATAATCAGGACACACGCGGGGGAGGGGGAATAACCGGCCTGTGCAGAGGGGAGGTGATCCCCCCCAGGCCCATGTTTTTTTAGGGACTCACTGAGGTTAAAAAAAATATGTCTCTTCATCACTACGAGGACTCTTGACAAAAAAATTGGTTTGCCTACGTCGTATCGATGTTCGTACAGGCCATTTTTTTCTCATACATTTTGATTTTCTCTGCATGGCTCTGGGGAAGAAAACAGCGAAGGAAGCTTCTTTTCTCTTTCTCATAATCATAAAATTGGATTTTTAGACGGAAAAATTAGGCGAGAGGGAAATTGTTGATTTTTTTTCTCCCCTTCTGTAATCCAGTTACGGTTCGTTGCTTCGTTTCAGTGTAATTTTAGTAACCAATCTAATTAGCAAAAATTTATTTGAAAAATAATAAACTTCAATACATCATTTGAAAATTGTCTCATTTTTCTAAAAACGGTGGTACAAAAAAGGTATTTGCATACCCTTGATTTAGTAAAAAAAAAACCTTATACGATATTTTTTCTCAACAACTTTGTTTAATTATCAACAGAACAGGCGCAGTTTTCGTACAAGAAGGTGGGTAATTCCCAGTCCTTCTTAGTCTTTCGGGTCAAAAATTTCAAGTAAAATTTTTGAAAAAAAATAATGTACTTATTTAAATATGATTTTTCAAAAAAAAATCCAAGTAAATCCCATTATTTTCAATATTTTTTGTCGCACAAAAGTCATTTTGTCAATTTTTTGACATCTCTAAATTGACACTTTCATCCTTCACCCTTTTCAGAAAATTCTAACACCAGAAATTTCATGCTCCTTCCTCTTCTCTTAGATAGAAGGAGGGAGAAAATTTTGTCATACTCTTTAATTTCAAAGTTGTAATAGCAGTTTATTTTTCAGATACCTATTCTGACTCAAATTCGATAATTTTTATTACATTTGAATGATTATAGAAACACGCTGCCTATTCGGTTATTCATCTTCAACGACTTTTTTTTAAATTTAAATTTTTAATTTTTTTACGATTTTATCAATATTTATGGAATCTTACAAAGTCCACTTACCAAATCTAATATCATTTCCAAACCAATGTAAAATTGTTTTTTTAGGTCAAAAATCCCCCTTCTCCCACCTTTTCCTATTCCACACCATGATAACAATAAATTCGATTTTAAATTCAAAATCGACTATTCCAGTTTTAGACCTCACCCATACAAAATCAATCAAATTCATCAGCAGGAGCACTCGAAATTCCAAGTCTATACGTCTAAAACTAGACAATGGACAGCTGGACCATCTGATACCAATCTCGATCAAATCTACGCTTATAAACCAGTCGATAAGAATACCGAATTGCATAAGTTTCGGTAGTTAAATCGGTTACTCGTACGAGAAAAAATGATAAACATCGTCTAAATATAAAAATTCAAATGGTTATGTCTAATGCCAAAGATTATTCTAATCGTCGTAATCAAAAAACGATAAAATAGCTAGTAAAGCTGGCGCTGACGATTCTCGGGTCATTGGCAAAACTGCCGCAACAAAGGCACCGATATGATTTTTAAAAAGTCGTAAAAAAAATTCACATTTGATTATTTGTAGGTTAAAATGACGAGCTAGTTAAAAACACGATGATTTTTCAATCTCAACTTTTAACAAATTTTTACGATGATACAGCATCGTAAAAGAGCGGAAATTCAATCGATTCTGTAGCAATTGAATTAATCAAGTTGAATGAAAAAATAAACCTGCGTGATAATCTGGCCTAGGCCTGCCTAGGCATAGGCCTAGGCACCTTGCTGTTTACATTCTTCACACTTTATAAACACATTAATAAATTCTAGAATTACTTTGTTGGTATCGTACAAAAAGATGAATTCATTCACCGGTGAGATTGTAAGATGCAGATGGAAGCTCGTCGAACACTCACAGCAAATTACCAGCATTAGCATTCGTACAAATGACACGATCACAACGTGTAAAATTCCAAGACTCGATGTACGAGTGCTTCGTTTTCATTTAGACGTGAATAAAAGACTCTAACACGTGATATGAAATAATAACTCTTCTATACATAGTACTTCGCTTCATACTCAGCAAGCAATCGGAATGTAGTTAGCAAGTTGCCATACACACGCACGTCCTTTATTACCACCCCCTGCTCGAGCTTCAGCGGCGCCAACTTACAATGTTCAACTATGTACAAGAAGACAAGAACACAGCACAGGTGCGACGAGAATATTTTAACAAATAATAAATTAATCAACATCGAACCATTGTAAAACAAAACGGCAACACTTAAAAGGTTAAATATTAGATTATTAATGCTCGACGAATATGAACAATCGTTAAACCGAGTGAATAATTAAATTGGCTGCGAAGATTTTGCCACGCCAGCGCCCTTCCGACGTCTTTTTTCTCCTTCTCCAACGCATACGACATCAATGGCTAGGCGGTCTCTTGTTATATTAGTTTTATTATGTCATCTTGAACGTGTAATTTTGGTTCATTGACATAATATGTGTCGGCGGTGGTGGCGCGCCGTTAATTTATGTTCTATGCTAAATTTGTTGGCCACTTTGTAACTTGACGGTTCTTTTCGTACGTTTTGCTATTCTCTATTTACTCTTCGCTTCGGTAAGGGCAATTTAGCCAAGATATTTGGCGTCGTTCGCAAAATTTTAGAGAGAATAACAAGTGAATATGAAACGTTGAAGTTGAAAGATATTTTAATGTAAAACAATGAAGTTTAATGGTGTAATTTCAAACGAATTAGGAATGAAAATTTCAAAAAAGAAAAAAATTGAATGTTCACAATTTTTCAAAATTTTAAGAATCAGTCTGAAAAAATTGATAAATATCATGGTACAGGATCGGTCATTAACATATCAGAATATGAGAAATTCAAACAAAGGATGTACCCCAATTCGAAATAAAGTTTTGAGCCTAAACAAGAATAAATCGAAAGTACATTATAAAAGAACCTCATATTCAAAATTTCAGGTGCTAAAGTTCATTTCTCGAATTTTGGCGAATTTTTGAAATTTCAAAATTACCTATCTTATCGCCCTGCAAAATATGAAAATTTGATCTAATCAACGAAAAAAGCTGAAATTTGATATGTACCCTATTTTTGACCTTCCGAATCGATTGGAAGTAGTTTTGAGACTTTCGGGGCCTCCAGAAAATTTTTAAATTTTCCAGCTTTGGAGGAAACCTCATAAAAATGACCCACATGAACTACAGCACCTAAAAACTCAGATTACCCATATTGGTGGCCAATTCGATCGATTAAAGCACAATTTTCCAAAATTTGTATCTACCGGATCAAATCCATATTTTTCATCAGAAATTTTTTCTGAAAAAAATTGAATTTTGACTCGGAAGTTACGAATTTTAGAAATTGTGCTTTTATTGATCAAATAGGTCACCAGTATAGGTAATTCGCGATTACAGATGCGAAAGATCATAATAGACCCGTTTTATAAACTTTTCTCCAGTGCTGGAAAATTTCAAAAAAATTTGGAGGCTCTGAAACGTCTTGAAATCACTTCCAATCGATTCAGGAGATTAAAAATAATATACATACCAAATTTTAGCTTTTTTTCGTTGATTAGTTCAAATTTTAATATTTTGCAGGGCGATGAGATAATTTTGAAATTTCATAAATTTTTCAAAATTCGAAAAATGTACTTTAGCACCTGAAATTTTAGATACGGGATTTTATTACGATGTACTTTTGATTTTTTTTTGTTTCGGCTCAAGATTTTGCTTCGAGTTGGGATATCTTCTTTTCAGATAATAAGAAATCCGAGAAACTTTTTTTTTTTGAAAATGGATCAAGTAAGTAATTAAAATTCAGATTTTACAAAAATAACGCAAACATTTGTAAAATTCCTGAAAAATTGTTGAAAAAATTGAAAATTGACTTGAAAATTAGGTATAAAGATGTGAAAAATCGTCAGTTGTTTAATAAAAACAGATTCATTCTTATAAAAATTACTGAATTTTTTTTTAATTTAAAAAAATGGTCCAAATTATAGAGTAAAATTGGGAAAATATCGTACAATTTGATTGAAAAAATTGTTGAAAGTACAAGAAGAATGGTATTACTTAGTCAAAAAATCGTGTCTAGAAAAACCATGAAAATTGGAATGGAAATATAATTGTTTCAAATACTTGCAAAAAAAATAATTAACTTTCACAAAAATTATAACAGACAACATAAGATTGGTGAAATGTTTGAAAGAAAAATTATAGAAATTAGGTAAAAATCAATAAATAGATGAATTTATCAAACTTTATCAAATTTCCGTAATACTTGTTAAAAACAACGAAAAAATTATAATATTCCTGAATAATCATTAAAATACATAAATCATACGTTTCCAAACGACACCATAAGTTCATTTTCATGATTTTCGAGCGAGGAACTCCCGCAGAATTTTCGCTCGAATGCAACAATGTTTCGTACCTGTTTTATGAAAAATGAATATTTCTATCCCAAACAAGGCAATAAAAACCATGTTTCCTATTTCTGCGTTTCCACAGCGTACTAAAATCCAATGAAAAACATATGACAAAATTTTTGGAAATTGAAAATGTATTTGAAATGCATGAAAAATAATGAAGTTTCCATGATAATCAAAGAGAACGCAAGAAAACTTACTCGATATTTTTTTCAAACTCTTGATATTTTAAAATAAGTCACGCAAAATTGATATTTTAAAAAAATGAAAAAATCTCAAAATGCCTGAAAATCAATTTAAATCCAAAAAAATGTCAAGTTTTAATGAAAATTGTTCTTCAAATATTGATAAAAATATTGAATAAAATCAATTTTTTACAATGCAATATTATAGATTTTAATAAAATTCTGAATTAATATTAACCGGTTTAATGCTTTGTGAGACATCCCCAAGTTTGAAGTGAAAAATTGTAAAAATATTTTGTAAAATTCTGACGCATTTACACCAAACGTTTATTTTTTTCGCATTGATTCATTTTTTTTAAATTGAACTAAAAATTCTTCGTTTAAATATACTTTAAAAATTAAAAAAAGTACGAAAAAATGGCAGCTTTCAAAAAAAAAAGTAGAAATGATGTAAAAAATGCAAAAAAATTGAAAAACAGTCAACAAACATGATAAAACATTGAAAAAACAAAAATTTTCACAATTTCAAACAATTTTTGTATTTTTTTTTTGAATAAAACGACGCGACGCCTTTTAAAAATTTTTTCGACATTTTACATTTTCAACCGCAGGAAAATTTTTAGTAATAAAATCAACTTTTACAATATTTTGAAACATTTTTAAAAATTCTTACACCTTTTACTTCATTGTTAACAATTTTTGAGATATTTTAAGCAATATTAATGACCATTCAACACGTTTTTGCAATTTTATAATACAATGTCATTATGTCATAAAATTTTCAATAATTGATGAAAAAGATCACCAAGAAATTTTTTCGTAGCATCTGAAAATCGTTAAAATTAAGTAACTACGTTCTTTTTTATTAGATTTTTAAAATTGTTATTTTATACTTTAAAAAAACTTGGCTACCATTGAAAACATTAAATTTGTACCCTCATAAGCGCACCCAGGGGGCTAAGGGGGCTCTAGCCCCCCCTTAAGCTGGGACAGGAGATTTTTTTATTACAAAAATGTGAAAAAAATGAATTTTTTTACTCTTGAAACGTGATTTTTCAAACAAAAATTCGTCCTCGCGTTGCTCGAGCAGTATTTTAATCCTTCTATTTTAAAAATTGATGATTTTTCACCGATCTTTCGGTCAAAAACCACTGATTTCTCAATCAATTCCCAGCTTATTAGAAAAAATCAATTTGGACTGAAAAATCAGTGAAGAATAATTGAAATTCCGCAATTTTTCAATTCTACTTGGCTCAAATCCGTTTATCTGAAAATACCCTGACTACGGCAGCGCTACTGAAATAACAAGTTACTGCATTTTTTTCATTGAAATTCCCCCCCAACTTTTTCCAAATTCTGAGCCTCTCCCTTAAGTAATTTCTGGGATCGCTTATGGTACAGCTAGGTACTCAAAATTTTCATTAAAAATCCGAAATTTCAACTTCAGCAGCCGAAACTGCAAAAATTTTCCAATTCCTTTTAACTCGTCTATTCAAATATTTATCCATCTCGATCTAATTCAAATCCCATTACAAATTAGAGCAATCCTTTTCTAAACAATTTCGTCTCCCAATCGACCAAAGAATTCTCACAACACACTATCGATTCAACATTCACCCCTGCTCCCTTCATCCATCCACCATTCAACCTAAAAAGACATTTCAAACACATCGTAAAATAAATAAACCCTAATATACCCCGATACCTTCCATCACATCGTTCGAACACGTTTTTAAAAAAAAACTTTATCAAAACACGGGTCGGCTCATTACTACATGTCTAACATATCCAATTAACCAAACGATATATTTCAGAAAGATATGGGGCAAAAAAAAAAATACACGTTTTTGATAGCTCGAGCGAGTGCGGCAGCAAAATACCCCATAAAAATCTCAACGATATGACGGTGTAATAATAAGGCGTGTGCAAAGTAATTCCTCGTAGTCGTAGACTTTTGTAGGTATGTTTTAAGGTACCTCGAGCCTAGCTCACTTTGATATTTTCATCTTATGACGACAAAGTCGATGGGAGAATGGCGCAACGTTTCATTAACTGTATCACATTTACATAAACCGTGGTATTACTATGGGATACGGATACATCGGATTTTTATTTCGGTGGCTGGTTTCTTGGTCGAGTGTAAAAGAAATGGACCGTTTGATAAACGGTCCAGTAGAATGTAATTTAAAAACCATCTCATTCATTTGAAACATTAGAGTAATTTATACGATTAATTAATAGGTTGGTTTCTTACGTAATTTCGCGCCCGTCCGAAGCTCGTATTAAGTGGATAATTCGATTAACGAAAATCATTAAAAATCTAATAATAAAGGTATTAAAGTATACACCGATATAAATAGTTTGTAAATAAATTACATTCTATTCGCAGAATCGCAGCATCGGTGGCCCGCCAATTTCTTTTCTCTTCTTTACAAATCGAGTGTATAATTTATTAGCAAACGTAACGTGAAATATTTGAAAATTCAAAACGAATTTCCTTTCGGTACGAGGAGAAAAATTGACCAAACCAGTTTGCAAAAAATTTACCAAATCGGATTAAGAATGGGCGAGGCATTGCAAAAATCCAGGATGGAAAAAAAGGTACGGTACAAAAGACTGGCGTATTTTTTTCCCTTCCCAAAATGACTGATTAAAAAAACAAATTATCACATCGTGTCGAATATCATCGCAGGTGGTATTACCGCAATTTATCGATAACATACAAGTTTATTGGGTTGTAATGAACGTCGCAGGTCGTGGGATGAGATTAAAATAAAAAAAAATGTGGAAAAACTCATCGTGGTACTTTGTTGGAGGATTTTTTTGGCCGAAAACCTCGTCGTATTCGATCTTCAGGAAGTTTTAGAAATTAGCGAGACGCGTTATTGATGCGTGTTTGAGCTCAAAGACTGGTGTAGCGTTAAAATAGGGTTAATTTTATTAATGAGATGGCTTAGCATACCTATATATCCTTCCGAGCGGCTAAATTTCGCCATACTAATCACTCGCCATCGAAGAATCGCGTCATTTTTATACCGATTCGTCGTATAGGCGAAACAATGCATCTGCGAGGACTCGAGTTGGTAATTCTGGTCGTCGATTGGCAAAAAAATTCTTTCAGGTGGAAAAGGTATAAGTAAATATTGATTTAAACAGTTATCTATCAACGTTTACACAGGTCATTGCAGTTGGCTACGTGGACCAGACTATTGACGACCATAGACCCCGATAAATGACGTCATATCGAGTCGATTTTACGTAGATTTGGAATAAAGGGTACCGGCGGATAAGATAGGAGAATCTGCCCCAGAGCTGAAATTCGAAACTAACCTACGGAATTTGGTACTTATGATCTGAAAACAAAGTGGAAAAAATTTTGGCCCCCTACCACTCTCCTAACCTTTGTTATGAGCCAAACCTTAATTTTTTTCAGCCCTTCAATTAATAATTTTCATTTCCACGAGTTTTCAACCGATTTTTTTCAAATTTACATCGATAGTACACCATACTGAGGGGGTATTAGTGGGTGGATTGAAAAAAAAAATTCGACAATTTTTTCTAGCCGAAACTCGCGTTTGAAAACTTCAAATCAAATTTTCTATATGGTGTTTCAGAGGTGAAATTCTGAAGAAAAAAAAATGTTATGTACCTAGTCCCTATGTGCAACGTGATTTTTTTCTAAATTTTTCAGGTGGTATAACACCTTGAAAAATGCGAAAAATAATTTTCAGGGCGGTGTCCACAATATTTCAGAGACGAATTTCCCCTAACTTTTACAGGTTTTCCAGAAAAAATTTTGGAAGTTTTTCAGACCCTTCAAACACGTATGCAGGCATCTTAGCGAAATTTTTGAAGAAAAAAGTAACTTTCAGTAAAAAAAAATCAATTTTTTTTGGGGGGCCAAATTTTTTTTACAGTTTTCTGGGGGTGGGTTGTAGTTTTCTGCAAACATTTTAAAAATAAATCAACTGAAAAGACGTGAATAATTTCATTTATTAAATTACTTCATCAAAACAACAAACAAACTAGCAAAAATCAATTTTTTATTTTTTTATTGAAGAATTTTGAAAAATGGAAATTACGAAGAAAAGGTGACTTTTGAGGGGGAAAAAGTAACCAAAGTGACCCTTTAGACGTGAAAAGTAACCAAAAGTGACTAAAGCCGAAAAAAGTGACAAACACCCTTAAAAAGTGACCCACTATGATGCTGCGTATGATATTCGATACCCGGGGGAGGAGGGAGTAATTTTTCGCGTGTTGTGCTTACATCCCGAAATCTTGATGTAAAATGCATGGGGTCTAACGATTTTTTTTTTCAAAATCAGAAGGTACTTCTTACGAGATTTTTGATGCTTCTCTTCGGGTCAAAAAAAAGATTCAAATTAAATTCTGAAAATTTTTTAACCCATCCACTCCCCCTCATCACAAAAATCTGAAAATTTTATTTATTACAGAAAAAATTTCAAATAAAAAAGAAAAACTAAGTATTTTAAAGCAAAATTTTAAAGTTTTGGAAATGAAATAAATTATGCGACGGTGTCTACCAACTCAAGCGAATGAACATTCGGATTTTTTCCGGGCTAAAAATTCAAAAATTCCTTTACATTTTATTGCTCCCCCCCCCCCCCTCCGCCCTTGAAAAATAAAGAAAAAGCGCTTCAAATTTATAAATCCACGAAATTCCTTGCAATTCTTTCAGCTTGTACCAATAAATAAAAAAACCAATGAGAAGGTAAAATGTAGATCATTTTGTTGAGATAGCGAAGCGAAAGCGAGGGCAAAAATTTTTGCGAAAAAAGATCTATTTTAGGTTTTCCAAAACATGCCACCAATTTCGAATTCTGTTCCATTCCCTCCCCCTTTTTTCAACATCGTGTGTCAAGATGGTCAACAAAAAATGATGAATAAAAAGTCAGTCAAAAGACGTAATAATTTGGCCCGAGCGAACCGACGGCGTAATTTTTTGAAAAATTTATAACAAAATAAACAAAGAAACTCCTTTTTTTGGATTTTTAAAAAATTCCAGAGAAAATTTCAAAATTTGCTGACTTTTTCCTGACTTTTCCAGACCATCGAAATTTCCTGACTTCTCCAGGTTTTCCAGAAAATGGACACCTTGATTTTTCCACATCGTTTATCACTCATAAAATGGTCATTTTTGGTCGAATTTTTTTTTCTAATTATACCCTGAAATAAGTATTTTTACACCACTTGTTCGATTTTCACTTTATTTGATTCATTTTTTGTGATTTTTGAAATATTTCAAGTAAGTATAGGTGTAGCAAAGGACTACAAAATTGAACACTCTCTCATTCTAAATCAGTGAAAAGTCACTGATAAACAGTCAGAATTTCAGCACAAAAAAATCAGCAAAATTCGCTGTTTTTCAGAGAATTTTCTCTAATTTTTCAAAGATTTTCACTAATTTTTCTGCTAATTTCATAAATTTCACTGAATTTTCAGTGAATTTTCACTGATTTTCCAGTGATTTTTCTCACTGATTTGTTTTCATTGAAAATTTTTTCACTGATTTTCTCCTGTGCAGCAATTCGAACTGTTTCTCAGTGACTTTCGATAATTTTCACTGATTTATAAATGAGAGAGCATCTCACTTTCTTTGTACGTACACAAAATTGTCATTCGAAAAAATTCGCAGCATATTCGTGTTCAGCAGCTCAAACTACCTCCATAAACTCCATTTGAACGATCAAAGGATTCAAATTTCGAAAATTCACTTTTCAGACAACGAATTTTTTTCAATAGAAAATAGGGCGCCGCTACTAGGGTTGTTCACATTTATATGGGGAATTTTTCTTTTAGATATCGATCATGTCACCTCGTAAATTTTTTCCTTCATGGGTAAGTATTACATATAAAAAATTGCAGGCCGATCGGTGAAGGGGAATCCGTGCTCTCCCCCCCACCCATTTCTACTTTCTAACAAATTTTTAAAGGTGTTTCATCACCTGAAAAATCGTGAAAAAATATCACTTTGTACATTCATAGGAGTTAAGTAGGTACATAATTTTTTTTTCAGAATCGCATCTCTGAAACATCATGTAGAAAATTCGTTTTGAAATGTTCAAACACGAGTTTTGGCTAGAAAAAAATTGTCGAAAATTTTTTTCAATCCACCCACCAATACCTCTCAGTATGGTGTACTATCCACGTAAATTTGAAAAAATTCGGTTGAAAACTCGCGGAAATTCTTAATGAAAAGGCTAAAAAAAAGTAACGTTTGGCCCCATAACTAGGCCTAGGAGAGGGGTAGGGGGCCAAAATGTTTACCAGGTGGTTTTCAGATCATAAGTACCAAATTCCTTAGGTTAGTTTCGAATTTCAGCTCTGGGGCAGATTCGCCTATCTTATCCGCCGGTATCCTTTTTTTCTCGATTCAATATCCGAAATTGTAATTGAGAAATATACCTAATTTGTAATCGTACCGGCGAATTCTCTTCTTAAATACTCCAATTTTACCCCTCCCTTCGTCGATTTCGATAATCTTGTCACGGTAATTTCACAAGACGCTAAATCCATCTATAAAATGTCCATTATGCTTAACATCGTAAACCTCTTACCTTCCCAGAGAAAGAGAGAGCGAAAGAGAGAAAAAAAAGGCATCGTATCAAATATAGACCCAAATCTACTTGGAAAATCGAACTAAGTACTAAAACTTGATCGTATTAAACGCATTACGCGACGAAGAATGCATTATATTTGTCATTCCTCCTCATCTATTTCTATACGTCATAAGGTATAATATACAAAATAATATTTCACGGTAATTATATTTCCGAGGTGATTAATAATTTTATTATAGTTAAGGTCGGGTCAAACTTTTCTAATAAAGAGGTCTGGCCAAAACTAAGCTAACTTGTGTGACAGTTTTAGTCACCAGCAAGCGCACAGAACGTAGGTGGAGATGCAGAAGTTGGAAAAAGTCATTTTTCATCGGTCCCGGCCAACAACAGATTCTTAACCAACAGTCATTTTTTTCTCCACCAACAAATGAAAACAATTTGTAAGTTTTGCTAAATTAATCGCGTAGTACAGAGACGTAAATTGAATCGAAATTTACTGAAAAAATTATCGCTTAAATCGTCTCGAAGGAAATTATTACTGGCGGCGTGATAATTGACGAGAGGTAATCAGCAGTGTATCGCGTGGAAATGACACGAAGAGTAGTTTTTCTTTCTGTTGAAGTGATCGCGATAAAGTTGTCTTTTTTTTCAAGTTTACGGAAGGAAGAAAGACGCAAGTATGGATATTTGAACATTTTATTTGAAAATTACGTGTGTTTTAAAGAAAAATATTGTAAGAGTTTTTGCGATTTTGTAGCGGCAATTTTTTTCAATTTATTTCATCGAATCCCCACCCCCTCCTCATTATCAATTAGCACAATCACACAAAATCTACTCGTAATCAATTGTAAATATATTTTTCGATTTTTTCAGAATCACCCAAACATTCAAAGATCGAAATCAAAAGTGTCAAAAATTTTCCTACTTCTGTAGGATTTTTTCCTACTCAAAATGCACGATTTTTCGAAAAATTATTACTTTCGCAAATTCTTCAACGTGAACATATTATACATATTTACCTTCTAGATAAAAATATAATTTCGTCATTTTCGATCTCTCCCCTCTCCTTTCAGCTGTTCGATCCAACTTTGAGGAACAACTATGAACGAAAAAAGTTAGAAAAATAAAAGATACTCAACTGAACAGCGATGGCAACTTGAATTTTTTAAGAGTGTTGCCAACATTTTCAAAGTTTGGTTAACCCCTCCCCCCGCCGAAAATTTAAATATTGGCGAATTCTTACCATATTTTTTGGGTATAGATTTCGAAACTTTCCCATGTGCATAGACAACTTGTTCAGAAGTTCAATCAGAATGTTTAACCTTAATAATATGGAAAGAATTAACTCTGCTTCTCCAAAAAAGTTTATTTGCAAAGCTTTTCGAACACCAAGTGTTCATCATCATTCAATTCTATGTCTATTACTAGTTCCTCCTTCAATTATCGTTCGTACATATTCTGGATGTTTAAATTAAAAAATATTACTTTTGAAGAGTAAAAAATGATCGCGTTTTCAACATTTTATCCGCCATTTTCAGCCGTTTCGAAGAAGGAGACAAATTCCCAATGTCTTCCGAAGAGAAAAATTTTTGAGTGGTGCCAGCAGCTTTCGAAGTCTTGCCACCGACACCACGTGGTATATGAAGGTTGCCACCCCAGCAATTGAAAAAATTCGAGATTTTAATAAATTTTTAAAATTCTATTTCAATTTATTTTTGCAATCGTTCATTGTATTATTCATAAATTCCTAAATCTTTTTCAAAATCACATCATGCATATCTCAAATAATGGAGTAAAATTTTTTATTAAAAAATGCACGAATAAAATGTTCACAGAGATACGACCAAATGTGGGGAGGAGGCAAAGGGAGGAGGCTGTTACTTTCACGGTAACAAATTTAGCTTCAGTTTTAGTTAGGAAACCTATAGGTTCGAGATAGAAAATTTTCAAAACTGGTAACCCATTTTTGGCGCGGTTAGAAAAAAACGAAAAAATTGATTTTGATTTGAAAAAATATAAAAAAAATTGGAGAATGATTTTAATTTATTTTTTCTTACTTACACATTTTTGTCGAAAAATAAAATTGTAAATTTTCAAAATTTAGAAAATTTTTTCAAAAATTATGCCATTTTCAATTTTTTATCTTTAAAAATAGGTTTTTCGGTGGATTTAGACTTAGACATCACCGCCATATTCATCGACAGGTTTTGCTCTCCATTCGAAAAAATTCTTGATTTTCAACCCCCTCCTTACTCAAAATCCACTTAATTTCGTCTCTGAATGTTTTGGTTAGAATGCAAGATTCGAGTGGGAAAATTTTCAATGTGATATCCTTTTCGGAAGGACAGGAAAAAATGTAAAAAATAGTATTTCGAGTCAAAAAATCGATCGTGACTGGAAAATTTTGATTTTCACCCCCCCCCCCTTCCCCCAAACCACTCGAGTTCGTCTGAATAAATGGTCTAGATGCAAGATGAGAATTGGAGAATTTTTGAAAGTGATTAATTTTTTGTTGAGTAGGTAAGATTGGACAAACGTGATGGGAATATGTATTCTAAATAAAAAAATTTATTATAGTTGAAAATTTTCGACCTACCCTCCCTCCCCTCTCAAAAAAACCACTTCAGAACGTTCATTTCAAATTTTTTTCAAAAGAGACCAATCTATTACAATTTCCAATCTTTGTAATTTCTATCAATAATTTCAATTTTTTCTCTTCGTTGATAATGATTATTTTAAGAATAAAAAGGCTTCGTTTGACATTAAATTTTTGTTCAGCTCTGAACTTCGGCCTAAATCATATGAAAAATTCAGCAAGAATTATTTTTCTTGGAAGATAAAAACATCACATTCTTTGCTTCTGTAGTCAAATTCTGTATTATTTGTTTCAACTTTCTTGCATTCTTATCATGATTTTGTGATGTTCCACTCACCCCTGCACGTCATTTTTAAATTTTTCGAAAAATTAAAAGGTAATCGTGTGATTTAAATTAATAAATTGTATCGAAAATTAGTAAAATTGATTCTCAAATTTTTTTATTGCTTCATTTTTTATCGTAAAATTCAGACTTTTATTCCCTTTTTTCGAATAATCATCGAAAATTTCGTTTCAAAGGATAAATTATCACCATCAATTAACCCCCCTCCCCATCAATCGAATTAAAAGTTATTTAAAACATTCGCATTGAATATACCAATGAGCGAAAAATTTACTTATATTTTTTCAATGTAAAAATCAGTAAAAAAATTTACTGCGTCACTTCTCAAAAATTGAGCGAAAAAACAGAAGATATTGAGATTTGGTATTTTGACCTTTCTCAGCACCCAAAACTTACTCATTTTCTCACATAATTAAATTAAATTTTTGAAATAAAAAATATTCGCAAATTTAAAAAAAAATTATCTCTTTTCAAATGACATGAACCTTTAAAATGATCTGCTCTACGCGCAAACATTTTTTTCAGAACAATTTGAACCTTCGAAATTTCATAATTAAATTTTGAAGCGAAAAATTATGTTTCTACTATCGTTTCGAAAAATATTCGTTTAATTTTTTTTAATACTTCACTTAGAACTTTTTAAAAAATTTCAATAAAATCTACATGTGTTTTTCGTCGGTTATTTTTTCTCATTTTTCGTTTCTTCTTCTAATCGTATTCTCCGCATTTGCCTCGCTCTTTTTTCCACTTCTGCTTTATTATTAATTCGCTTATACCATTTTATAACATTTCACGCAAAAAATGAGCATTTTTTGCCATCACGATATCATATTTCTTTTTCGTAAATTGGTAAAAAATTCAAATTCGATAGAGAATACGAGTCATTCGCAATTTTTCGACAAAAAATTTCATCTCGATAAATTAAAAAAGAACACCTTTCGAATCAACGTTGCGAAAAGGGTAAACGCAACCCCTAAACCCCACTCCCTTCACCATTCACCCTTAACTTGCCACCCTTCTGCACGAGTAAAATTCGCACAAAAAAATTCACATCACTCCAAAATACGTAACGTTTTAAAAAACAAAGTAAAAATTCTCTTACCTGGAAAGCGTTATCACATTGGTATTCGGCATAGGAGGCTGCATCATATACCCGGACTTCTTGCAACGACCCCTTGAAACAAGACAGAGCGAATAAAATAATGAAAAATAAATCCATAATACAAAGTGCTATCAACGACGGTAATGACTGAACATTTCGATCTTATCAGCTTAAACAGAACACATAACACGAGCATCTAACCGAATACGACATTTTATCGACTAAATGCCACTAGTACTCATCGTCGAATTGAGATCAATTCCACTGCGATATTTTCAACTTGTTCGCGAACGAATGGAAAAAATTCGCGAAAAAATCACCACTACGGTACCGGCACGGGTGCTACGTAATCGTACACGACGATGATAAAATCCGAAAGGCATATCACACGAAGAAACAGCGTAGAACATAACCATGATAATTGCACCATGCGACTGACTAGTTGCCAGCATCAACCCGACCGGATCAACACGTCGGCTACTAATCATACGTGATAAATTGGAATCCACTTACGACGTCCGAGACAATGGCACCTTTTTTAAAATGTCGTATTCGTTTAAGCTTTTTATTTTTTTACTATCGTAAAAATGAGAAAAATCGACTATCACAAAGGACCGTGCAGAAAAAATATAGGGACCCAAGGGACAAAAAAAATGTGAAAGCAAAAAAGTTTTTGAAAGTGGTTAAGCCAAATTTCTTTGTTTGAAAGGCCCTCGCGGTTAAGACAGATTTTTTTTAGCCTGAGCAGGCTTTCGCGAGCCTCCAAAAAATCTCAGGCCCTGAAGGAACCCCTCCCCCCCTCTGCACAGGTCTACGGTTCATGTAAGTATAATAAGGTGAACTGAAAAAAAAATACATTCTGAACTTTGACAAAAATTGGATAGGTAGTGAGGTTTGAGAGCGACCTCCTGAAAGACTTTTGAGCCCCAGCCTAAAAGGAGGGCGGAATTGAGGGGTCTCGAATTTGGGTTATTTTTGAAAAAGTCGTGGTTTTCGCCACCATTGGGTAATAATACAACCTGGTAGAAAGTTTGGCTATTCCCTAAAAAAAAGACGATTTGAGTTTCTACACCTCCCTGAATGAATTGAATGAAATTGGGCATCACTATTTTCCCCTTGCGAGGAGGTTAAAAAGTGGCAGATCGTGAATTTGACGAATTTTTTACTAAACTCAAATCAATTCGCACTTGACACCGAATAAGTCACCATCTGTGGGGAAAACGTTGAACTAAACGAAAACATTATAAATTTTTTTCTTACATGTATTCTTATGGGAAATTCGCGATTTTTAAACGTTTATTAAAAATCGAGTAATGGACGTGGAGGAATAATTTTTACTTTATATAAAAGGTCAATTCCTCTTTTTGAAATAATTTTTCTCTGTTACTTATGCGCGGCTTATTAATTGAAAAAAATTATAATTAACGGAGGTATCTTTTACATGTTTTTATGGTGCGTACAACGAAAGAATGTTGTTTTCCCCTACTCGTCTCATAACTCGGAAATTATCGACGCGCGTTGATTTCAAATATCGTCCAATCACAGATCAGTGTTCTCATTGTTTTCGTTTTAAAAACATGAAAACGGTACCTCTGTTAATTTTAATTTTTCACAATGAATACACCACATAGAAGAGAAAAGAAAAAATTCCTTTGAAAGAGGAAGATTTACTCTTTCATTTAGAACAAAAATGAACCCTGCACGTTCAGTACTCGATTTTTAATTAATTTTCAAAAATCCCGAACTTCCCATAAGAATACATGCAAACGAAAAAAGTATCATGTTTTCGTTTTCGTAGCAGCGCCCTCTGTTGGAGCTGTCAACCGCGAATCGCTTCCTCAAACACCTCAAAATTAAGCTGAAAAAACTTTTTGATAAAATTTTTTGAAAAAATTTCATAGAAGGGCTGCTATCTGCATTTTGACTGACGTAATTTTCATAGAATTCGAAATTTTCATTCCTGGACTTGAAAAGTAAGCCAAAAACTTTTTTTGGTTATTGAAATAAAATCCAAAACATTTTTTGAAATTTTTTTACAGCAGAACTGACCGATTGCTCATTACAGGGTACCTGAATGATTTTTTTCCAATCACTACTTTTTCACTACATTTTTACCAAATTTTCAGAAATCTTTTAACCCCCTCCTCTTCAAAAAAAATTAACCCAACAAGATAAAATTTATTATGAAAAAAATCTCTATGAAAATTTTTTAAATCTGATCAGATCTGGAAAATGTCCTAATCTTACTTTATTGCATCAATTCCAATTTACATACATACCTATGGGAAAATGATGAAAGTTCAAATTCAATTTGATGTAATGTAAACAAATTAGGTACATCTGATTTAATTAAATTAAGTACTTCTGAAAAAATTATATGTCAATTGATGAAATTTGATGTAATTCTAAATAAATCAGATATACCTAATTTTATGTAAAAAAATTTCATACTTAGGGATTTCAAATCGGAAGAAAATCTGTACTTGAAATCAAAAAAAGTGCACGTATATAATACTCTTGAGTCATCACTGAAATAAATATAAATTTTTTCTTTTTTTTGCATTTTTTCACTATTCAGAGTGTCTAACAAAATTTGTTGAGCGAAAAGCTTGACTTAGTTTGACCTTTTTGTATTTTTTTATGGGCCAGCCCTCCCCCCCCCCCAAAAAACAAATAATTTTTACAAAAAACTTATTTTTAAAAAATCACAATATGTTCCTAAATTAAAATTTTTACGAACAATTTCAAGCAAATAGATTTTAAAAAATCACGATGAGCTCCTAACAAATTTGATTTAAAAAAAATCACAATGAACTCCTAAATCAAAACTTTTACGAACAAATTCAAACACGAGCTCTTTTTCATTTAAATTATTCATGTATTACAAATGAATCAATTTTTTTCAATTTTTGAAAAAAATCTTGACCTTTGAGTTAAAAAGCTTGACTTTGAGCTCTTAGTCAAAAACTTGACTCATCTTGACCCGCTTGACAGCTAGACTTAGCCTGATCGTTAGACACCCTGAATTTGTTGAGATTTTGATTGAATTCAATATTTCTTCGCCACTTTTTCTCCTTTTTCTACCTGTTAGATACCTTGATCATTCAATATCATAAAATTGATTCAATTTTTTTTTGTTCACTTAGAATAACACAGGTCGACATGAAAAATGCTGTTTGAAGTTTAATGGATAATTTTTATAGCGTTTTTCGCGCTGATCACGAGGAAAATGGTGAAAAAATTCCATCACCCAAGGATTTTTCACAATTTAAATTTTTTGTTGAACAGTTTTTCTACTTTTTTTTGATAATTTTTGACACTTGAAGTCGATTTTCTGAAAAAAGAAAAGGTTCTACGAAAAAAATGATAAGAACATAAATTGTAGAGCGTAAAATTTCCTTTCAATAGAGTCTAATTAGTTTTTTCTTAGGTGGCTTAATTTTTGAGATACTTTCAATTCAATAAAAAAAGTTGAACTTTCAACTTTCAACTAAAATATCTCGAAAGCTAAGCCTTCGAAGAAAAAACTAATCGGACCTTACAGAAAGAAAATTTCACGCTCTACAATTTATGTTCTATTCATTTTTTTCGTAGAATCTCTTCTTTTTTCGAAAAATCGACTCTTAAGTGTCAAAATTTTTCAAAAAAGTAGAAAAACTGTTCAACAAAAAATTTAAATTGTAAAAAATCTTTGGGTGATGAAATTTTTTCACTGCTTTTTTCGCGATCAGCGTGAAAAATACTATAAAAATCACCCACTGAACTTCAAACAGCATTTCAAAAGTTCGAAAATGTCGACCTGTGTAATTTTTCAGAGAAGTGTTGCCAACTGCATTTTAATTTACATAATTTTTATCAAATTGTAGTGGTCAGCACTGCTATAAAAAATTTTCAAAACGAAATTTTAGATTTTATTTTAATATCCAAAAAAAAAAACTTTTTCGCTTACTTTTTGAGTCTATGAATGAAAACCCTAAATTGTATCAAAATTGCGTAAATTAAAATGCAAATTGCAGCCCTGCTATGAAATTTTTCGAAAAATTTTATCAAAAATTATTCCAGGCGTCCAAAAAAGTTTTAGCTTAATTCTGAAGTATTTGAGAGAGCAATGTGATTTTGGTAAAAATAAAAATTTCGTTAAATTCGCAATCTGCAACTTTTTAACCTTCTTGTAACAGGTCAAAAATGGAAACCAATTTCGAGGTCAATGCTTCAGGGAGGAGTAGAAACTCAAATCAGACTTTTCGGGTTTTCAGCAAGTAGCACTATCCAGTAGTGACAAATTTTTTTTTTCAAAAATAATCCCAATTTGAGGCCCCCTAGCACTGTCTCCCATAAGCTAATGGCTCAAAAAAAATTCGGGAGGTTTCCCACTCAAAGTTAACTATCTCGCCAATTTGCGTTAAAATCCAGAATTGTTCTTTGTTTTCGACCCACACTTCATAGAACTACGCCACGTGTAATTCGAGAGAAAAAATTGTACACCTAATATCTATCTAATCTTGAGGTTATAATGATAATAAAATACGCCAATATCGAGTCGAATTTTATTATCCGTAGAATGGTAAAGACTCGATACACCGCCTGATACCTTTTTTCGATACCACACATAGTCATTTTTATTTTTAAGTTAGGTATGTTTTCAATACCTACACATTTTCCATAGTTCGTTACCTTTCACACTCTTGTGCTATAACAAAGTGAAGAAAAATTACGCGTACCTAGACTACATTTTTGTTCAATGATACGAACATCATAAGCACATACACCATACAAAAGCTCATCACACCACATCGAACATGGTATAGGTAGAAGCAAAAGCCACACGAGGGTACATATAATAAAAAACCCTTAATCGCATTGTGTTCTGCGTAACAACAAGCAATTATCTAATGGAAAATAATGCATAAAAAAAAGTGCAAACTGAAAATCATCTTCAACCTGCTAAACTATGGTATTACGAGTATATGAGTACATATTGCAGCCATGCAGCCGCAAACAGTAACGATGAACGATGAGACGAGAACCATAGAGACGAGCACGAAGTGGAAGTACCTACCTAGATACGTGTAACGCGATGCATTAAGATTCGAGATTACATATTTCAGCGATATTTACACGCCACACGTTGAGCAAGTGAGCAATCGAGCGAGCGTGAGAGTGAGACGGAGGATTTCCAAAGGGGTTAATGGTGGTTTTATTCCTGGTCGATGGGTGTGATACGATGTGTATCCAATAAATTAACCTTTACAGTGTAATCAATTGAATTAATCACTCCTTTTGTGTTCGTCATTAATTAAAACATTTTATATATTCGTGTATAGAAAATTCCCTTCTGTTGCTCGTATACGTAGGCTACCTACATGTATGTACTTATACTTTTGAACACTTTGTCGGCGAGAAAAAAAATGCCAAACGAGCACGTAGGCATATTGTATGTGGTAGGTGACTATATCGTAGGTATAGATTTTGATCCTGGGCTAAAAAAAGAAAGAAGAGATCAGCTATACGAGCCAAAATTCGTATTTTTTTCAACAATTCGCTGAAAATTTTGATATTAAAAATGTAATTGAATTACACATTCGAAATTTTACACCACTGACATCACCCAAATTAAAGTAGATGTTTGAGGGATAGAATGAGGGTGAATTTCAACCTTCTGTACCGAAATAAGATTAGATAATAAATTTTCCATAAAAAATGAACCATTTTTTAGCTATAAAAGTTTCGCAACCTTCTGTACCGAAATAAGATTAGATAATAAATTTTCCATAAAAAATGAACCATTTTTTAGCTATAAAAGTTTCGCCGCGTATTTCGAAACTTTTTCAGAAGTCGTGTAATGGAAAAGTTTTTTTTTTAGAGTTTTGAGTTAAAATTTACTCCCATTATCAAAAGTGTAAAGAGATGAAAAAAATGGGTAAAAATTGATTTTTAATACGAGTTTAATTTAAATAATTGATATGAACATTATCTCAGATAAATTTTCCTTTCTCTCCACCCTCTCTCTTTCCTTCCTTCCGAAATTAGGAGTATCATGCGGGATAGCTTCGCATAAAATATTTCAAGATTTTCACGAATTTCGTGGAGAGTGTTTGAGCTGTTGATTTAGATTCGGAGACTCGGAGTCGTTGTTTTTTGAAATCCCTCATAATTTTTAATTTTTTTTTTCAATTCCAACATTTCTATACTTTTTTATTACGAGAAACCATTCATCCTTTACCGATGAACCTGAGATGCAATTCTGTTTCAATTTTCAATTCATTTCTTTGGGAACGAACCATGAGGTTTTTTGAGGGGAGAGGGAGAAAAGACAGAATATGAAAAATTATGGAAAACGATCGATTTTTCTCAATTTTTTCAAACTCTTAGAAAAAGGTCATCACTAAAAAAAAAATCACTCTTACCTCACATTTTTCACATTTTTTACATCAAGAAAAACAGTAGGTAAGTAAATTTTGGATTTTTGGAGGGAAAAATTTTCATGACAATGCAGTTTGGCTTTCGAATCTGACTTCATGTCGGATCAGAGCTGGACAGAACGAGAGAGATCGTAGAGGGGAAGTAGGGGCAGTTTGACCTCATCTCTTCAGTCGAAAAAGTAGACTCGAGAGAAAAAATTTGAGTTAAACTGCATTTACCGAATAGTCTAAAAAATCCTATCTGAGCAGGAAATTTTCAATTTTTAGTTTTTTTTGTTCCTGATTAAAATTGGAAAATTCGCATTTTTTCAGTTAAAGAGGAATGAATGAAAATTATAGAGCTGAACGACAAACTGCTTCCTGCTCCCAATAATGTCAAATTACTTTTTTTAAATCTTACTTTCGAGTCAAAAAAATTAAGCAAAGTTGTATTTTTAACCGAAAAAATCTTCGAAAAGAAAATGAAAATTGGGAGTCAATGTCACCTCCTCCAAAGCCACCTAGAACTTTCCTAGGTGGCGTTCCCCCTACCATATTGTCAAAATCATTAATTTTTGATTGAAACAATAAGCGAATCTGATGACTATTTTCAAGAATTTTTGAAAATGTTGAGTCAGAAAAATTTAGTGAATTGCATTTTTGACGTTTAAAATTTTCTCCAAGTAAGAAATTTCAATTTTTAGCCCCCCCCCCACCCTAAATCCAACTTTTGTTTTTGATCAAAATCAAAAAATGTGTTTTTTTCATTTAGAATTAAAAGAGAAATGGATGAAAATGGAGGGGAGATTCAGCTGAAAACTGTCTTTTTTCTTCGTATACCAAAATTGGATTTTAGTTTGGAAAAATTTGCAAAAACAATGACTTTTTTCTAGAAAATTTGGAATTCTAACCTTCTAAATCAAAAAAATTCAGTAGAATTGTAATTTTACTCGGAAAATTTTCATCAGAGTCAGAAATTTTCTATTCTTAGCTTACCTTTCCCTTCTCATACTGCCAGCTTAGGTTTTCTCTTTCCTCTGATCAAAATCAAGACCCTCATTGCATCAGATAGGGATTTTTGAAGCATTAAAACACGAAAAAAAAACTTTTTGGGCATTGCACACTCAATTTTTTCAAAGCTTTGCTCGGGCATGGACAAAATCACAATTATGTGAATTATTTGAATCATTAGTGCGAAAAAGGGTTCCTTTTTGCCCCCTACCCCGAAAATTCGTCGTTATTCCAAGTTTTTGTACTTATACTTTGCACCCTCTCAAAAAAAAGCTTCCGACGCCACTGATGCCCTCTTTCTAAATAATGACATTAAATTTTCAAAAATGGTGACTTTTCTCAAAAAAAATCGAAAATTTTAGAATCAAAAAAATTGAGGAAGTAGGTAACATTGCACTTAAGGTCGAAAGAATCTAAAAAATTCATCTGAATAAAAAAATATAATTTTTATCTTCCTTTCTCACACTGTTCAAGTGCTAACTTCAGTTCTCTCAAGTTTCTGATCAAATTGAAAAATCCATTTTTTTAATAAAAGGAAATGAATAAAAATTGAGAGGACCTAGTGACAGGTTGCCCACCTCTTCAAAATTGCAAACTTGTTTTTTTTTTTATTTAAAAAAAATGCAAACGTGACAACCTTTTAAAAGTTTAAAAAAATTAGAATTTTTAGTGAAAAAACAAGCAAAAAGATTAATCTTCATTCCAAAAAAATCTAAAAAAATCGTATGTGAGTAGGCAGTCTCCAATTTTCATCTCCCATTCCTCATAATATCAACTTTTCTTCTCTGTTTTTGATCGAAATCAAAAAAAAATTGTTTTTCAAACGATCGAGGAATGAATTTGTAAAAGCCACAGACGAAATCACTAAAAATCACAGCATAAAATTGAATTCATCTTGTTTCACGTCCTTGTATTTCTATTTTTTTCCATAAATCACTTCGTGACTAAATTCTATCGATATCATCAGGTCGTAAATTTTATCCCCGATCATCCTTTTGGAACTCCCATCGAAAAACTTGAATTGTAAATAATGACGAAATTTATCAACACCGTACATCCGAAAACATTCAATTATAACCTCATTTCCACTGGAAATTCAATAAATAAGACAAAACCTCGCAACAATTTGTCGGCTACGCAAAGCATAGGCTTTTACCATCCGCCTTATCAATTCAGATAAGCGCAGGGGGAAAAAGATGCAAGAAATCCCGCACCATTTAAGCTTCACCAATTCGCGAGAAAGTAATAAATAAAAGCCTCAACGAAATCAACTTAGCACCATAAAAACCTACAGTATATTTAAAATTAACGGTTTTTTTGGCTCGATCCCAAAGCATATTTTTTTTCCACTATGAAATTTTAACTAAGGTGAATTACTCGACTTAATGGCGAACGATTATATAACTCTGTATACTCTGGCGCAAATAGCGTCGAAAATTTTCCCAATCCTTTAAAACATCTCAGCAGGCTTGAGAGAGTAGGCAATAGGGCGAGATACGAGTACAAAGAAAAACATAAACTTCTCTCCGCCTGCGAAAGGCAGAAGCAAACTGTATACAATACGGTGCTTGATTCACGTTTTACCTCGCAGGCACTTGTAGTTGTACTATAAGCGGTAACACGAAAGCACGCAGCATCTTCATCTCTCTATATAGGAAAATTATTGTTTTGTGAAACGTACTGTAGGTACATTTACAACGCCGCCAACTCAATCGAAATTGTTTAATTGGAAGTTAATTAAATTTCAACTCGGGGCTACGAGTTAACTCGAATTAAGCTTGTCGAAATGGCGAAAAAAAAATTTCCCTCGTATTTTCCAACTACTCGCCTCCTTCTGCTCTCTGACAAGCTATGGATTTTTCTTCAACTCGTATAGGTATCTACAGCAGTCACATTTCATCTCATGGTCGTTTTACCTTCACAATGTACATCTTCATCCAGGGTAAAAAAAATCTTGTTAGTGTAATTCGAGCCATTACAAGACAGACGGTAGTTTAAAAAAAAGAAATAAGATCTCCGAAAGCGAGATCCCATGTTCATCTAATCCTTTCCCTCGTGTATGATTTTTTTTCCACTAAATATATAATCCGGATTTAGGAACGCGGCATGTGAAGGAAAAAAACACAGCGGCGAGTCGTGGTAAAAAAAAAAAAAATAAACAGTGATGCAAGCATCACAAACTTTCCGGACAGGTGTGAAAGAAAAATCAACGAAGGTATTACCTAGGTACCATAATTGTCTGAATTTTGCCCATGAAAAAAATAAGCTTACTCTTTTATGTGTATTAAGTATATGCTCGCTGGAAAAAAATATACGTTATCTTGAAATAAAGAGGCAAAAATGCTGACGCGAGACATATTTGGTTCTCTCTAAATACGTCCTCCCATCGATAAGGGGAGAAATAATTGTTATCGCGTTTTAGATTACGATTGCATGCAATGTAACGCGGCAAATGACCAAACTCAAAGATTTTTGGATTAAATCGCTCGTAAAAATTTTTCTGGCGAACCTATCAATCTGAAATTTTGGCATAGCCTTCCTTTTTGCAAGCCCCAACTCCTATTAAAATTTCGACGAAATATTCAAATTAGGACGGACGTAATCGTGTTCACAGACATTTTTTATCCCACATACATACATACATACATACATACATACATACATACATACATACATACATACATACATACATACGGAACATCACCTGGAAAATGGTCAAAACAAACTTGTACAAAGTCAGATTTTGTCTAAACTCAATATTGGCGAAAACGAATTTCGACCCGAAAACAATACTTTCCTTACAACGCTTCGCGCTGTCCGGAAAGTAAAAGGAAAATACTACGAGAGTATTTCAAAGGGCAACGTCGCGTCGACGTCGAGTAATTCAATCAAAAAATTTAATTCAATGAGACTGGAGGGAAAAAACATTTGAAAAGTAGCTTAACGACATTGTTGATCTTTATCGCTTATACTTTGTCAGCTAATTGCCCCCCGTATAGAAAATTAATATAATTAGGCCACCAACAAGGCGCCTTCCACTTGTCTTTTTCGTGTAATCAGAGAATTATGCTACTGGTGCACTATTTATGTGATGTGTGCAGAGAACATACCGCGAGAAAATATCGTTGTTATTTAAACAAATATTCGTATAACGTGCATTTTTTTTACACTGGATTCTAATTATTTTTGCCAAAAGTGGGATTTCGACGATTTACATTGTATATAAATCCAAAAATATTCTAAGTGAAAATTTCTAAAATTTTTAAAATTCTAAATTTTAGTGCACCCAATTTTAAAATAGGCACTGAAATTTTTCCAACACTGATTTTTTAAATTTAAATTTTCTCAAAATTTTTCAACGATTTTTTAATTTTTTAAATTTTATATTTTTTAAGGGGGTCTGACGGTCTTGGCCAAATAAGGAGTGAATTTGGTTTCTGCTCCGATTTTCCATCTACTCCCCCCCCCCATAAGATTATGTCCATTAGGGTGGTCCTTATTTATACTTGGTGAATTTTTTTTGGATTTTTTTCGTACCCCCCCCCCCCCCCCCCCCGTTGTTCCTTTTTATGAGAAAATGATTCTCTGAAATTTTTGGCCCCCAAAATTAATATTAACACGTGCCTGTAAGCCCCCCAAAATTCCAAAATTTGAAGAAAAATGAAAAATACAGCGAAATGGCCAAAATTTTTAATTTTTGTGCCAAACTCATTTTAATTCCTTATTTTTTCATGAAAATTGGTTGTAGAAAATTTTTGATCCCAGTACTAAAGTTATTAGTTTCTGTATAGTACAATCGATAGGAGGACGTAACCCGGCGAAAAATGATATTATAGGCCTTTTTTGCTGAAAATGGTCTAAGACCATGCCCTGGACAAATTATAATCACCCGGCTACCCCAAACCTGTTTCTATCCCCCTAAAGTGGATCAAAGCCCCCAAAAATGGGGGTTTGCTTCTCCCTCCTCAGATTTTAATTTTTGGGTACAATTAGCTCAGTAGCTTTTTAATCTGCACCACAATATCTACAAAACGCATTTTTACAAATTTTTTAGCAAGGGAGCCAGACTTTTAACCATCTTTTGGGGCACCTCTTTCATAATTATAATGAAGCAATTTCAACATTATGGGTGTCGATTCCATATAAATTAAATTTGCTAAACGCAGATATTTCATTATTTTTGAATTCTACTCCGAATATTATGAATAATAAATCACTTTAAAAAAATTAAAATTTAAAAAATTTTTGTTAAAAATTGGAATTTTTTCATATTTTGAATAATGAGGAATATTGAGGGGCTTACAGGCACGTGTTAATATTAAAAAAATGAAAAATGAAAAAATAGGGAATTATTTTCTCATAAAAAGGAACAAATTTGAGGAGGGGGGGGGGGGTACGCAAAATTTCCTAAACTTGAAAATAAGGATCACCCTAATGTCCATTGATATAAAAAAATATGAAAAAAATTTTGATCTTTCCTCCACCTCCTTCTTTTTGAAGCTATAGCCATTTTATTGCATTATTTTCAAGAATTTTTAATTTCAACGGATGTCCAGGAAATTTTCTGTTCTTTGACACAAAGGCAGAGGTGTATTTAAGAAAATTTTTCCATCAATTTTTGTGTTCTCCTGCACGTTTTTTTCGCCCATTTGAAATT